>JZLH01S0564977.1:17758-32387 GCA_001188425.1 Eucidaris tribuloides
AAACCATGAAAAAGAAATGCAGTTCAAAATTATAAACAGGGCTCCAGACTAACTTTATTTCCTATATGCCCTTTAGGCAAGCAAAACTATCACTTTCAGATTTTTGCTCGCCCGAATGAAAAATTTATAGTAAAAAACACATATAAATGATTTTACTGTATTAACCAATAAGGCCTTTTTATAGCTTTGGAGGTTCTTTTAGTTCTGGCTGGGGTTTGCAAAAGGTGCGATTTATGAATTTAAAGAGTCATAAAATTAAGTACATGTACAATGAACAAAATAATGATAAAATACAGTATCATAACTGATCACAAAATTTTAGAAATATTTTGTTTGTTTTTGATAAGATTTTTGAACATGTTTTGTTCATTTCATGATCAAAATTTTACTTGCCCAACTGGGCAAGTAAATTTTGACATTTTGAGTTTTTACTTGCCCGACATAAAAATTTTACTTACCCTGGCCAAGCAGGCAAGTGCTAGTGTCAAGCCCTGCTATAAAGTCCTTTTAAATTGTGAAAATCAATCAGCAACCATTCCAGTTTTCCCCATAGATTGCTATACTACTGTACAATATGATTTTTTGCAAACAGGACACTTGTATACTGGAAATATGAAATTTATCTGTAGGCC
Organism: Eucidaris tribuloides; assembly: GCA_001188425.1. Taxonomy (NCBI): domain Eukaryota; kingdom Metazoa; phylum Echinodermata; class Echinoidea; order Cidaroida; family Cidaridae; genus Eucidaris; species Eucidaris tribuloides. The sequence goes on from JZLH01S0564977.1 coordinate 18,391, forward strand.
TACATATTTCGCGAGTGATAACATAAATGTCTAAAGCTTTGTGTTCTATTCTTACTTCCAAGTTGTTAATGTGTCCATTTTTACACTTTTATGGGCTTCACAATGTTAACACTCAGTGTCTTTAACCTACAGCATTGATAAAAATACACTGATAAGCGAAACAGTGAATACTTATTTATTAATAATTTGTTACATATCGCCAGGAAATTATCTTCAGGATACATGTAGTGTGCACTACATTTTACACATGCAGTACATATAATACATACATGTACTGTACATTATGTAAGCGTGCATCTGAGGAGGATTTGAAAATGAATCGCTTCCAAGGAGGAAATTAAGTTAAGAAATATGCTAGGCGGTTGATCCGCATCATAATATTTTGATTCGAATCACCGCATCACCGGTCAACGGTGCTGACAGCCATAATCAACATGGGCTGTTGTATTAAAGGAACTGATATATACTGCTTTGCAAAGTTGAAAAAAAATGTCGAGTTTAAAGGAACTGATATGTACTGCTTCGGACTAAGTTGAGGAAAAATGTCGAGTTCATCCCACATTTTACAATGCTGTAATTTTTGTGAAATCATAACTGTGGTTGATTGGCAAAAGTAATACGACATGATAATCAAGACTTTCTGCAAATAACCTTAGATTGCACCAATCGTGCAAACAATGGAAATTCCTGATGAAATTTCACTTAAACTTTTTAGCAGTAAAGCAGTTGCTTTGGTGTATAGTCAGCCAACAATTTAATTACCAACACCACTATGGGAAAAATATATACACCTAATTTTTTTGTTTTCATTTTATATGATTATTTTATTGATTGTGAAAATGTCTCTTTTCTAAAGCTTTAGTAAGATTTTTTGTTGCCACTTTAGCTTATGTAGCTATGTGCTTGCTGTGGCACTGACATAGCAGAAACTGACTTTCATTCAGATATTTCCACATTCAAACAAAATATGAGATACAATATTCCATATGTAATGAACTCAATTTTATTGTGGGACTTGGCAAGCCAGCACCCACCATTTAAATAATGAGAATCTTATGAGATCCAGTATAATTACATTTTCAGTACATAATACATGCCTTGCAGACTATGAGCACAGCTTGTCTGACATTGCCGAGAAATCCCCGTTAATTTCCTAGTATACATCCACTCCAACACCTACCCCATGACCAGCTGCTCTCCCCCAGCTATTGCGCCCAAAGAACCCTGAGTTCATTAATCATTACCGACACCGTCTGCTCACATATTACACGTCCATGTACCTCGCTGAACCCAGCCGAGCCTCCGCAGCCAGAGTTCAATGACTGGGTTCGCTTCGCACCCGGTCAGACAGGTCTTTGATGTCAGATTTTCCCCAGGAGTCGGAATCTGACAGACAAAAGGTTGTGGAATTTGATACGTCAGTCTGTTAAAAAATAAAAATGAAAAATGTTTACTGCTTCCTAATAGTATTGTAAGGATATCAAAGATTGTAAAGCAATGACCTAATTGTCATATAATCTGACCGAAAAACCCTGTGAGAGCTGACCTTTTGCAGATTGATATATTTCTTGTTGTACACATACTACACACTAGCATAACTCTAATGGACTTTTTAACCCTTTTGAGAAGATTTAATTTTAATATAACATGCATTTTTCCATTGTCCCCAGCCCGCGATATCTCCTTGTTAGTCTCTAACAGGTTAAAGGTTAGTGTCATGATTGGGAACACTTGAAAATGCCTCAAGAACCAAATGAGTTGAAATATATACCAGCTACATGTATACACCAGCTGGAGTGGATCTCCCAGTTAGAAGGATTTGTCTCTAATTTGTTTATTTAAGGAGAATCAAGCATAAACATTAATTCTATCAGGGCACAATAAAAATTGATCCCATAGAGAGCCACGCAGCAGGTTTGCCTGCAACAAGGGATATTGGCATTAGTTATTTTAGAATGAGTCAATGTTTGACTACAAGATTTTCACAGGAGAATCCTTGCATAGTTTACTTGATTCTAGAGTAGTTTCATCCCAAGTTGAGGATTACCCCCAATCATGTCATTTACCTTGAAGTAGGGGCAGAAGACTTTACTTTATTTTTAGCAGAAGGTATTTTGAGTGCAATTGGAATGGCAAAAGGAGGAGAGACTTGTATGTTTTTGCAATATTGACGGGAATTTCGTGAGGGTTTATTTTTGTGATTTTATAGCATTTCCATTCGCTTTGTATGCATACATAGATTATCAGGAAGTTAAAGGTATTGGCTAACATTTACCACAGTTAAAAAATCTGAGCCGCATGATTCCCCATGCTACCAGTGTCTTTGATAAGGTCTAAAAATGAAGCCCTGAAAAAATTGTATTTCAAAATGATTATTTAGTGCTTTAAAAAAGTGAAAATCGTAAGTTGACCAGATTCACTTGCCCATTTCCTCCCATAGACTTACTGTGTGTACACCTAGGTTAATAAAACTCGCCCCGAGTTTTATTGTTTATTCATGTATAACTTGCCATTGGCAGTGTAGCTTTCCAAACTTTTGTATTCTAGGGTGTTTATTTGTCCATTTGAACACTACTATGTAGCTCAGATATCAAAGTTTGACAATTTTTTAAATTGAAGCTCCACAATGTTAGCCTATCACTTTAACATTTCTGTGGTTGTTTATTCGCGATATTCACAAAAATAAAACCAACATGAAATATTCAGCATATAGTATTACCCTTCTATTCTCACTGTTAGAAAAATGTACGGGCAGGAATTTTAGTCGCCGCCCCTGTTGCAAATGGGTTTAAATCAGTCAAGAGTCTGGATCTATCAACCTGCATTCTCATCCCCCTTTGTTTTTCTGCGCCATTTGCATGGCGTAACAAATACAAAATGGCATCACGCCTGGCTCATGCTGTAAGAATATCCTGCTAATTAATCAGTTTCTGTCCTCCCTGACACATGAAGGAGGCCACGGGTTCTGCACATTTCTCTAAGGAGGGTATTGATGTTGTTGTTGTTTTTTATTTGTGAGTGAACTTGAATATTTTGGGTGAAAATTTGGGCAGTTTCCTGTGAACCAGAGACATTTTGCCAAGACATCATCCGTTTGCCAGTGAGGGGATTTCCCAGACATCATGGAAGTTGAATTTTTCGTTAGTCATTACTACAGTCTCAATTTTGAAATGAGAAGACTGGATAAGAATTGGTCAGATCACTCAGATCACTTTAATAATAATGTTCACACTGAATGTTTTGCAATGGTTTTATTTTTGCAAATTTTACTTAGTAACAATCACAAAAATGTTCACTTCCTGGTGTAAGATACAAAGTGAATGAAGATTCAATAAAATTGCAAGAATAAACTCACGAATTTCCCGTCTTGAGGCAAAATTTGGAAATATTATGAACGCAAAATATATGATCTAAAACACAACAAAAAATGTAATTACCCCCTTTTTCAAAATACCATAACTGTTTAAAGAAACGGTTTTGAGCAAAATAATATGGCAGGGGTGTTTCTGCACTAATTGGCTAACTTATGTGGAAAAATGTGATTGATCGTCAAGCATGCCATGAGTGAGCAGAATTAAAGGCAAAAGTCACTTTTCAAAAGTCACAAGGGTCATTTGGTGGGATTTGTGATGCAGGATTTTGACAAATTCTGTTTCTGGTGACTGAATTAGCGCTATTTATGTTAATTATCTATTGTTTGAACCCCTTACACTTATTTTGACACTTTTCTAATTTTTTGCGCTTCAGTGAGCTCAATTTAAAAATTGCCACCCTTCCTCAATTTTGGAACTGTAAAATCTATTAAGTTATTGAAAAAAATGAAATCCTTTATTTTTCAGCAAAATGTAGCTTAACATGTTGCATGAACATAAGAGGTTCTAACCATGTCATAGTTGACTGAGCACACTCTTTAAATAAAGCAAAAAATGCCATTATTTACCTTTATTTTGGCATAAGTGATGACTCCTGTGACTTTTGAAAAGTGGCCTTTTTGCCTTTAATGCATGCTCACTCATGCGTGGCTTGACGGATCAATCACATTTTCACACAGAGGATAGTCAATGATTGTAGAAATACTCCTGCCAAATTATTTTGCGAGAACTCATTTTGTTAAGAAGTTAGGGTAGTTTGAAAAAGGGGGTAGTTACTTTTTTTGTTGTGTTTATATAATGCCTTAAGTTTGTATTTGCAAAAAGGTAAATATATCCAATGAATAATAGAGCCTATTTGTGTACATTTTGTATCTGAAATGGTGTATACTATACTTGGTCTGCCGTAATCTATGTCATGTGGTCTAATGGCTACTATAACTATTTTTTTTATAAATACGAAATTCAGAGTAGTACTATAGGAAAAAAATGTGAAAACATGAGAAATGTAACTTTAAGGATGATTTTAAAGTTTTACAGTGGATAAGCCCATAAACATGTCATTTAATGACATTATTAAGAGTAATTTAAAATAGTGCAGATCATCAACTGAAATAGTTAAATCGTGTACTTGTATGAAATATTTCAATAAAGTCAGGTGCAGAATGCCACTGCATTGTTGGATCACAATACTGGTTTCAATTTTAGCAATCCTACTAAAATTACATATTTCGAATGACTTGGCCAAGCCAGCTTGCATCTCAATCTAATTTAAGTAAACAAAGAAATATAGATTAAAGTCAGTGAACCATGGCTAATTGAATATCCTAGACCATGCAATCATAGACATCGTGGACCCTTACCCCTTAGTCTCAGACTATATAAAGCGGTGTACAGATTGAAGATGTGGATGAACATCTGCAATAATTCTAGCCAGGGCAGAAAATAAAATTTCATTTTTCGGGGCAATTTTCAAGCCTGATAGATTGATTTTAGTATGTTATACATTGAACCCTAGGAGGAAAATTGAGGGCTGTTTTGTGATTTTGTTAATTGGGGTGCTAAATCGCCGTTAGCCCCTGTGTACTGTATGCGGCATATATTTCGCATCCATATATTTTCGCGTTTGTGTATTTTCGCGTTTTTGCTTCAAAATGGGGAATTTGCGAGAGTATGTTTTTGCAATTTTAGTGTATTTGCATTCCCTTTGTACAGAAATATTAGGAAGTGAAAATTTTCACGTTCAGTAAAGTCGCAAAAATAAAACCACCGCAAAATATTTGGCATACACAGTATTTCCTACCCTGATTCTAGCTGAAGGTTGCTAATTAAAAGTGGCAGTATTGTGCTGTAGCTGAAGCCATAGAAAGCATTTTCTGATAATACATGTACGACAATTTGACTGATGAAATTTTCACAGCAAGAAACTTCAGAGTTTTGGCGTCTCTGTCGCGTGAGTCCAAAAAATAACATTGTGTAAATGCAATAGTGTACAAGAAATACCATCAAAGAGCCTTTAGCTAAGTACATGTATAGGAGCTAGAAATTCAGTTTTAGTGGAATTACAGTGAAGTTATATTAGACTTTGATTTGAACTATTGTCTCCTAGAGACAAAAAAGAATCCTAGCCTAGGACCAACCATTTTTGGAACATTTTTCCAATTCTAAGGTATTACTGATCTTCAGATTTGACAGACACATTATTCATAGATAGAATAAGGGAATGAGTGATGTTTTGCTGTGCTGAGGGAGGGTTGCAAAAGAGACTGCCTGCCTTTAAAAAGCATATTCTGGTATCATTGTGACTAAATTCAGGACTAATTCCATTCATGATATTTCCCTTTAAAATCTCTCAGAATCCCCCCCCCCAAAAAAAAGGAATAAATAAATGAATAGATAAATTATAAATATATAAATAAATAAGTAAATAAATAAATACATACATACATACATACATACATACATACATACATACATACATACATACATACATACATACATACATACATACATACATACATACATGCAGAATATAAAATAAATTGAATCACTGTATTTATGGCATATGAAGTTTCCTTTGACCCAATTTCTAGCTATTCTAATCTTATAAAAACACAATGCAAAACAATGGCTTTTCCTTGTCTGACAGTGGCTGGTAATGACTTTTGGCATTATTAGATGTGAAGGATATAGAACCAATGCCAAGCGGATCGAGGCATCTAATTTTAGAAATAATCAGAATTCTGTGGCACCAGCATGGGAAACAATGAAGCGCTATGATTATGGATGACCTAATGATAATTTGTAATATATGGGATATACACACAGCAAGGATAGCGTCCTTGTGACTTAACCCGTCGGAGACGATTTGATTTCACTATAACACGCATTTTCCATTGGCCCCAACACGAGTTAACTCATACTTAGTCTCCAACGGGTTAAAAGAGGTTTTGGGTAAAGCTGTAAATTCTCTTACAAATTCTAGATTTGAATGAACATGTGCATGTATACATGTATGTGCAGTACTAAGTGTATTATGAATTTTCATCCCCAATATGCCTTGCTTGTAGAACATGTTTTATTGTTGTGTTGTGCTTTTGGGGGGGGGGGGCAGAGGCGGTGGGTACATAAAGAGAGAAAAGGTACATGTACATAGCAGTAGTAGGTAGCCTGCAAAATAATTTTAAAAGAAATTGCAAAATATAAAATGAGTAAGTTAATAGATTTTTAAAAAGTGTCAAGCCCATATAATCTGAAGCTGCATGAATAGGCACAAATATACGTGCAATGTCAAAATACAACAAACGTATCAAAAGCTGTACCTGTATGTGTTGTAATAGTAGTGGTGCGCATCCATGCATACAGACTCAAAACATTACAGTTCAATGCAGTTAAAAAGGATCAATAATGGAGATAAACTAGTTTTTCTGGGGATGTTAATCCAAGCCTAACTTCTCTGATTTTCAACAAAGAATTCATTTTTTCACACTTTTTTGATCATATGTATTCAGATATTGCTGTTATTGTGCCATGTCGTTCCCACGATCAGGGAGGGAATGTTGTTTGGATTGTTCATTGACTCTCGAAATCATTGAATGTTAACATTTTATTTTGAATGTAGTTTGATATTTCATCTCAAATAGATGAATAAGGAAATGTGCAAATTGAATAACCATGTGTTGTTCATTCAATGTGTACGTGTGTAATGCAATTTTTTTCTACTTTAAACTTTTTTAATTTATAGTAGTAAGATGTTATAGTAGTAGTAGTAGCAGTAGCAACAACAGTAAGTGTATTTATGATCTAGTAGTAGAAGTAGTAGTAGCAGAAGTAGTAGTAGTGGCAATAGTAGTATTTAGTAGTAGTAGTAGTACATGTAGTAGCAGCAGTACATGTAGTAGTATTTAGTATTGATGTAGTAGTAGTATTATTAGTACTATTATTATGTAGTAGTAGTAGTAGTATTAGTGGTAGTAGAAGCAGCAGTAGTTGTATAAGTATTGATAGTAGTATTGATAATAGTAGTACATGTAGTACGAAGTACTAATTACAGATCTTCAGATTTCATAGATACATCCTTCATAAGAAGAGAGTGCATGAGTGATAGTTTGTTGTGCTGCTGGCAGGGTGCAAATATTCCATGCCTTTAAAGGCAGTGCATCTCTTTTGCATGCCTAAAAATTAACATTTTGTAAATACAATGGCATTTAGAAGAAAATGCGATCTGGGAACCTTTAGCAAAATATAGGAGCTAGAAACTCAGTTTTAGTGGAATTATAGTGACCATTAGACTCTGATTTGATTTTTTTCTCGCGAGAGAAAAATTCCTACCATAGAACTATACTAAATGGCTATTATTTTTCAAATTCTAGGTAATTAATGACCCCCAGATTTCACAGACATGCCCTTCATCAATAGCCTAAGGGCATGGGTTATCTTTTCCTGGTCTGCGGGATGCTTGCAAATGAGATCCACTGCCTTTAAATGCTTCTATATTGCTCTGAAACACAGGAGAATGTCTGTGACTAACATTGATATGTGTGGAAGGGTTAAGGAGGGCCATGGGTGAGTGATACTTCAGTGTAAACAACCCGTAATTCATATCTAATTGACTGAGTGTTTACAATAAACCAATGTACAATGTAGACATGGCACCCTTCATTCCATCACGTCTAGTCCCTGTTTATACAAGTACCTGCCATTGAAACTTGATGATGTGCCATGAAGAAGAGTTTTGATCCAGTTAGTTTGTCTGTCAACCATTAAAGGAAGGGAATCTCATTTGCAACCCTCCCATAACACAACTAAACATTTAGGTCCTCATGCTTAAGTCCTCCTGTGGAATCTAAAGATTAGAAATTACCTAAATTGGATTTTGACAAATGAGCAAAAAAATAAAAAACAATAGTTACTAGGCCTATATGTAGTGTAAATTCTGGGCACACAGTTTCAAATCGTACTTCAGGCCTGTTACAGTACTTACGTACTACCTGACGTTAGATCCTACTTCTGTGCTGGCATGTGTCAGGCACAAAAAGAATGCAAGGTCATCTACGTCCACTTAGCTCTCAGTGGCACCTTCATTGAGGTAAAAAGAGACCTGCATGCACTGTCTAAAAATAGACTAGTACTACTAGTAAAATTTTTGTCATTAGAGACAAAAAATCAAATCGAAGTCTAATATACAAATATATACTGATACGAGAGTCTCTGGTTGAAACTATGACGAGCCCGAGGTTGCGTGGACTGTACTTTTTTCCGGAAAATAGTTAACAGTCAATGTAACCGAGGGCGTCATAGTTTCAAACAGAGACTCTCAGGATATGATATATTTGTTTTATATCCATCATCGAATTAACCGGGAAATTACACAAAGAAAAAAAAGGAACATGAAATATGCTTACGGTAACCCCTACGAGTAAGTGTGTGTCGCACGGCATACAGTTGCACGATATTTTTACTTGCAGTACGGATAGGGATACAATTCCATTAACGTTTACTCTAGTTAGTCGAGTACCAATTTCATAAACCTATAAAACGCTTATTTGATCCTCATTCTTATTTTAGCTATGATCCTAACTCAAACTCGACGAATTTAACTCAGTGTTAATCTTAAACTTTGCCAGACTTTCATACGGGTGTAGCACGCATAATGTCTTTCACGCGCACGGAAAAAAATAGCATACGGTACATGTGTTTTGTACACACGATTTATTCGGCTTTTTCAGCTCAAATCGCGATCCCACTGTTGGGTACTAGCCGGTCGTGGGTGGGGCAAAATAGTATGCGCCCTCCAAATTGTTTTGAGAGCATTAATGTACTATCCCACTCATAATGAGTACAATAGTAATTTACTATTGTACTCTCCGAAAGTTATAGTACTTTCAGAACTAGACTCACAGAAGAGTGTGTTTATTTTTCATCATGTGACATACTTTTGACCAACCAGAATTCAAGAAACTTACAATGAGGGATATAATGTTTATTATAATTCCACTGAAACTGCATTTCCAGCTCCTACACATTACTAAAAGTTCTTGGAACTGAAATGGTTAATCCTGAATTTATCTGTTTAACAGGAAATATGGTGAAGGTAAGCTCAATGTCAGCGACACTACCTGTATTTTGTAAATTATTGCATATCATATACCTTTTCATCATCCATCACCTTACATCATAAATCTTCACTACAAGGACATACTTTCAGCAGTTTGAGTACCACAGTAGGCAATTATTGTAGTTCAGAAACATGGATAACATTAGAAAAGATACATTTTCAGCCCTTTCCCTACATGCCGCTTGTAGTTTTAATACAGGAAGTCTTTTGAATCCACTCCAAACTGTTTGGCATATTATTAATTAAGACCATTGTCATTCGTTTTGATTAAAAGCGGGGTTCCAAAACAAAGTGACTAATCGCGGCAGAGTTTGCGACCTTGAGGAGCCCGTTTCCTGATCGTTCCGGTCAGGGGGAATGCGGCAGTTCACGTGACGTAAGCCGAAGGCTGAACGCACACGACAGTTTCCTGGCACTGGGAGAAAAAAAAAGTACATGTAGGCTAATGAGTATATGACACACGGGTTACAAATTGTAGACATCTATATCTGTTTGAGTTTGTTATCCGGGATTAAATTCCTGTGCAAAGGACACTCATTACTAGTAGGCCTACAGGATTTTTTTCGGACCAAACGTGGGAATTAATTAAGCTGTGATACCTACTTAGCTAAAGTATTCGACGTAACTATGTTAAGCTTGTTAATCTCCTTCGCTCAGCTTCATATTTGACTGTGTGGGTTGAAACGTTGAGTGACAGTTACCATCTTGGATTTTTTTAAAGTTTCAATCTAATTTTTTTTTTGCTGAGTTCTCCAGTGAAAGTAACACACTCGAGTGTACGACTCCAATCATTTGAGCTGTCATGTTTCTGTATTAATTAAACTTTTGATTGAATTGGAGATACTTGCGCAAGAACGTGCACCTCTGCGAGTTTCGAAACTGCTTTCACAACCAGTGGGATATAAATTCCCCACTTCTAGTCAAAGTTGGGAGTACATTATTGGACAGCACACATGCAAAGACACTGCAGAATGGCGGCTGTGCGCTATCGGAAACCGTATAACGGTGCTAACGCACACTGGATATCGTCCAAGGTATGTTGTAGTCTAGCTTATGCTAAGGAAGTGTATGTGAGAGGATTTCTGCATTATAAATAAGAAACTTTCTGGATACTAACATCCTCATTCCTCAGTCTTCACTAGCAGTTGTTTTCATATCATATTCTACATGTTTATCAACTGTCTTACATAAAATAATGTAACAGAAAAAAACTGTATTTTGGAAGACCCCAGCACAATTCAGTCAAATTTGTGCATGTGTGCACAAGTACATGTAGGTATGAATGTTTCATGTAGAGGAAAATTTTCATTCAAGAAAATGCAAATTTTGTGATATTTTGTGTACAAAACAAGTGGATAGTTTGCTCACAGTGTATTAAGTCACAGCATTTGCAATTTTCTACTAACATTTTCAAAAATTGATATCTTTATTCTTATTTTTCTCATTTTTTCTCAGACGTTCACTGTTGTGTTTCTGGGTTTTTTTTCTGCTTCTGTTCAAAGTAACTTGATTTGAGCCTGGAAGAGCTGTGAACTTTCTGGATGGTTTAAATGCAATTGTAGAGTTATGATAATGACCATTTCCTTTACAGACCCAAACATCGGCAACTTACATGTAGGATTGTTATATGTCAGCCATTTTATAATAAGGAGATGTACATACACAAAGTGTATTTCATGCTATCGATTACACACATTACAATACTGGAAAATGGGCTTTTGCTGGTCAGAAGTACATGGTACAATACACATTTTATATAGAATGTTTTCCAGTTTTTTTGAAAAGAATGTTAAATTTAGTTGTATGTATGTATTAGACACATAGGTACACTGTACTTCAAAAGTACAAATAAATCTGGAGGTTAGTTGTGTTCTGAACGTTTGTAATGACATGTCCCAAAACTTGGTCAGATAACTTGCAGGATATAATTCTTGGGCTATTCTGATAAACCTGTATCAAAATGACTGTTTGTGGCTTGATTATTAATCTATTGTGGAGTATGATTAAAACTATGGCGCATGTACGTGTGTATGTGCATGTACACATACATGTATGTGTATGCATTTATAGGCTGTGCAGGAAGTATATTGGCACCCAAAATGTATTGCTTTCATGTTTGACAGATCATCATTTAAAGCAGAAGTTGACAGACAAAAATCCTTCAAGTGCTCACGCACATTTTCAGTAGTGTATGTTTACTCTTGCATATCATTTCTCCTTTGAACCATTGATTTTGAGCAGCTCCCAAAACTCATCTATCTACCTTTTGATTACTGTATACGCCATATATTTCGCGTACATATGTTTTTGTGATTTTGCTTCAAGACGAGGTATTCGCGAGGGTATATTTTCGCGATTTTATTGCATTTGCATTCACTTTGTACAGGAATATCAAGAAGCGAAAATTTTTACGTTCAGTAAGTTGCAAAATTTGCGAAAATAAAACCACTGCGAAATATTCAGCGTATACAGTAAATAGAGAGGCATTATGATAACATGAATGTATGTATCATAGAATTTACAGTCTGATCTACTTCATGTAGCCGAAAGTTACATGTATACAGAAACATGTGACCCTTATATTTTTTATGTGTTTTAATCATTTCTACCTAAAACTTATGAATGAATTGGCAAAGTTGCCATGTTATTTCTTTTAGTTTCATTTCCATTTCTTATTGACATAAAACATGATGGTTTGAGTAAATTGCACAGAGATCATGAACTTCATAGAAATAGAATTATGTTTGAGCATGAATCACATACAGTGAAATCTGTCTATAATGGCCGCACAAAGGTTACAAAAAAATGTGGCCTTTATTGACAAGTGGCTACTATATGCTTTTAAACACATGTGTCTCCAGGGGTAACATTTTAGTGGCCACTATATGTAGGTTGGCTGCTATAGAGACGTGGCTGCAATAAAGAGGTGGTCACTAAGACATGGTTTCACTGCACGTATGTCAGATAGGGAAACCACAACACCCAGGTATAGAGAGCAAAAGTGATGAAGTGAAACTGGTTCAGAAATATGAGGGGACAATATTGCAACCACCCCCCCCCCCCGAGTGACAAAACGGCATAACTGACATTTTGGTGTTTTGGAGATATTGAGCAAAATGTATTTTGTTCAACACGTAAAGCCTTATTCAGTGTTCTTTTAACAAGCGGATTATGAAACAAACAAACGGATTATGAAACAAAGGGACACTTCTGATTGATATTTTTTTGTTCTGCATGTTTAACATGATGTACTGAGTCACCGACACTATATAACTCTATTTTGAAAAAAATGTCAGTTATGCCCTTTTGTCATGGGGGGTGGGGTGGGGGAGGGCAGAATAGCCGAACCGTAATTCAGGATTAAACTGTGGACTTCTCTCCTACTGCATGGTAGAAACCAGCTGTGACATGCTGCGTCTGGTTCAACCATGGTCTGCACATATTTCTGAACCAGAGTGACTTCAAACTTCCATACCCTATTGTTTACAACCTGGATATGTCGGATTCCCACATGCCCAAATATGGCTAAATTCCCTGTCAATGTCAATGTATCAATAAATGTCACATATTTCATCACAAATGATGTCACGTGTAACCACAAAACTTGTACCGGTTCCCTGAAATATGGTTAGTACCAGAGCCTCAGCCTTCATGTACAAGTTTGCAAGACTTATCAACCCCCAAAAAGGAACTATTATTCAATAAAATACAGTGAAACCTGTCTGTAGACTGGCCAGTGGCCACTCAATGGAAACAAAACATATGGCCTTTATAGACAGGTGACTGCTATAGACGGGTTCTTTAACCCATGATTTGTCTCCAGGAGAATCCTTTCAGTGGCCACTATAGACAGGTTGGCTGCTATAGAGAGGTAGCCAATATTTAAGACGGGTTTGACTGTAATCACATGACAGAGGTAATTTTTGCCACTGTCCCATCAAGGTGTCAAGATTTTTTTTTTTTTCAATGAGAATCTGCATAAAGATTCAAGAAACACTTTTATATATAAGTTAATAGGACTAAGACATAATTCACAAAAACAGATTTTGCAATGCATTTTGACAAGGTCAAGTGGAAATATGGTAACAAGCTAAACATGATGATTCCCAGCATAGTCAAGATTTAGAATGATAAACAAGAGTCCCTGGAACATTAACGGTAACAAGTAATGTACTTGTTACATGTAACTTTCAAATCAAATCCAGCTACCATTTATATTTTTGTGAAGTTTATTCAGTTGCCTTTGGCACGGACTTAAATTTTACGTACGTTTTATACTCCAGAATATGAGTGAAAAGTGAAATCAACCTAAGTATGATCATCCAGAATTAACATGGCCTATTTATATTTATTTTCAAACTTGGCATTAGTCAATGGGGCATACGTGTAGGCCATGCACAATTGCTGTTCATTTCTTATTCCTTCCAGAATAATAAAACTATTTTAAAAAAAAATAAAACAATGAGGTAAACAAATCCAGTATTATATTCATATACATTTATAAAAATGTA
>JZLH01S0564988.1:6652-18485 GCA_001188425.1 Eucidaris tribuloides
CACTCACTCACTCACTCACTCACTCACTCACTCACTCACTCACTCACTCACTCACTCACTCACTCACTCACTCACTCACTCACTCACTCACTCAATCAATCAATCAATCAATCAATCAATCAATCAATCAATCAATCAATCAATCAATCACTCTATCAATATATCTATCCATCTATCGATTTATCTATTTATCCATCCATCCATTAATCAAGAATCCCTCTATCTATGTATAAATCTATCTATCTATCTATCTATCTATCTATCTATCTATCTATCTATCTATCTATTTATCTATCTATCTATCTATCTATCTATTAGTGGGTAATGGATTATTCTAATTAATATTACGATCTACGAAGAGTGTACAGGTACATGTATATATCTGTTTTAGGGATCGATGAAATCTGATGTTCGTCTATACGACCACTTAGATACTGTTACTACTACTACTACTACCTACTACTACTACTACTACTACTACTACTACTACTACTACTACTACTACTACTGCTACTAGTACTACTTCTGCTACTATTGCTACCACTTCTACTTCTACTACTACTACGAATGTATTTATAAGGCGAAATTTCCATAGTACCTGACAGCGTACCAAAAGATTTAAGACTGAAGGAATGTTGATTTCTGAGATAATGGAGTAGTCGGCGCGGGTAGTCGGTTCCAGATTAAGGGGGTAGCAGTTGAAAATGCTCTTTTAGCAAACATGTAGAAAGCATCTTGGCAGATAGATGGAAGATTGCGCCTATCTACGTAATATCAACTTCATGTGTAACCATAATAATGGTGGGACGTTGCATTTTTGTTTGTACTTTCACTAATTTGTTTTTTACACAACAATTCGTTCAGTTTATACAGTAATACAGAGTGCTGAGCTGTGGTAACTTACCGTAATTCCAATGGCAAATATTGTATTTTATAACTGTATAATGCCAGTTTATAGAATAAATTTCCTTTGCTGTGTAAATTATCATCACTATAGTGTAAACCCATCTGCGAGAAATTTACCATATACTGTACCGCATTTTACTTTGTAGAATGATCAAACAAAATAACAGCAGTGAGTTCATGAAAGAAATGACAAATGTAGATCTATAATGTACTAATTACGTCGTTTGTGTCGTTTGATTGTCCGAACGCATACAGATTGATGATTGCTTTCTCTGCTTAAGAATACCCTTAATTCAATAGCCTTGACAGCATCTTCGGAAAGTTTTTTGCTCGCCAATATGCTATTTAATATCTGAAAAGTCGAAGACAAAAACAGGAAAATCAACTGCCCGTCGTAACCATTCATGGAATACTGTACATGGGCGTACTACTTCGAAAAACATAGCGTTCAAAGAGTTCATTCAAGTTAAAAAAAAATCCCGTATCAGTTGTGTATCACGCAAACGAACCAACGGACACTACGTTTGTATACACTTGATAGCGATAACACAAAACGCGTATTAGCTCTTTGGCATGGAAAGAAAAATGTTTTTCACTTATTCACGTTGATACTGAAATACGTTTATTAGCCTTCTGCAAATTGATATATTCCATCGTGAATCAGTTGGCGTGTTGATTCCATTCATATTCTCTACATTCTACCTTTTTATTCTTTTCATTGTGTTAGGCCTAAATCAAGCTCCGAGGTTAGAATCCCCAGGGTATGTATTCCAAGAATACTATTCTTGTATAAAAAGGGAAAATTACGAGTATTGTTGTAATTTGAATACTTTTTCTAGAGTGTTACGATGGGTACTCGGAGGAGTCAGTCACAAATTACATAACGTACAGTGTATGCATTAATGTATACATCATGTTCATGCTGTATGATTTTTGAAATACGTAATAGTGCTATTCAAAATCTTAACAATAGCATGCACACACATACAAGCACACACACACACACACACACACACACACACACACACACACACACACACACACACACACACACACACACACACACACACACACACACACACACACACACACACACACACACACACACACACACACACACACACACACACACACACACACACACACACGCACATACACCCCATAAACACAACCACACACACATGCACACACGCACTTATACACAGGCACAAACATGCAGACACACACAAACACACAGACACACACAGACACACACAGACACACACAGACACACACATGCACACACTACACGCACAAATACACCAGGAACGGTTGTGTAAGACTGGATATATATTCCTAAATAATGTTGGTGTCTATGTCATGATCATACGTTTAAATCGGGGCCTAGAGCCTGTCTTCAAGCACTATATTATGTTGTCTTCTATCATTCAAAAAATTTCTCTCTCAAAGAATCAATTAATCACGAAAAACATTTACGCTCCGATCAAAAAAGTAAGAGATTGTCACATTAATCTTCGTGATTTGAGTTTGATTATGCCACCATTCAGCTGTTACGACATCAGGACCGCTAGTCTCAGAAAGCAATATCAGTATTCTACGTACTTGGCAGTTTACAAGACCATTCTATTTATTAGAAATCAAAATGAGTGTTCTGCCGTTTTCAGCGACTGTGCTCTAAACCAGAATGTCATTTGTAGAAATATTATTAATGAATTGCTTTAAAAGCAATTATTAACAAAATATGTTGCTACTCAATATTATTTTCAAAAGAGATGTACCGAACGAGGAGCCATTATATTCGTCATCATTGTCGTAGCTCAAAACGATGCGTACAATTTCCTCAATTGGGCCGATTTGAAATGGCAATGTTGCTTGTACACACATTTTGAAATTACATTTTAATGAAAGCCGAAAATGTAATAAATCCAACGATATAATATTGCACATATTTAATACTCGAAATTGTACACATTTTGAATTAATAATCCCTACCAATTGTAACGATCCCAACACACAATTCCGGTACTTTAGTCAGCGCCATTGTCCAGCATAATGTGGATATCATTACTATCCTTTTTCATAATGACTGCATTATTGGTTTATTATTGCTGAGCTTCTCATATGGTTGAGCATGGATAGGCGTAATTTGACGCAATAAATGACATACACGATAACTTGCCAAACACATGCATGATTGGGGGTATTTTGCTTTAAATGGCGACTGAAAGGGATAGGAACAGGTTGGATATAACCACGAAATTGTCAGATTTTTTTTTCCGGTTCCATTGAAAGGGAAGCCACAACGTATGCCTTTATTATGAAAAAAAAAGCATCTGAATTTTCTTGTAATATTCATGAATTAAATTATGTTGTAAACATTGTGTACTAATATCTGGTTTGATTGACAATACGGAAGACGAAAAAGACGACAATTATAAATTGTTTGACAAATTACGTATTGTTTTTACAGTTTTATTCACGTTATACATGTATTTTACATGAGAGCGCCTTTTTAGTGCAAGATGAAATCGCATTTTTGATTTTTTGATTTGAATGTGAGATGTGTGCAGATAAAAACTACAGATTCACCCATCTTACTTGTTTAATGATATTTCATGTTGTGGGTTTCTGCATTTCACGCAGATTTGATAATGGCAACAACAATGACCTAACCGTATTTGATTGGTGAAGTTGAATATTCCTGAATTGCCATGTAAGACTGCGATTTACAGATTTTATCATTTTTTTTTCAAAAATCCCATCTCTTGAATGTCTTTACCAAATTTGCTCAAACTTTTAATGTTGAACTTCTAAAACTTTTATTAAATTCCTGAATCTACATTACTGGATGGGAAAAATTCTACCTTTGTTATTTTTCTTTCGTACCATGAGCAGGTCATATGAATTGCCAGCTATTTTACAATAGCGAGCCACCAGGTCCTCCAAACAGCATTGTTCATTCGGGTGTGGGTGCAATAGCATGGAGTTACCAGGGTCGTAGCAGGCTGGGGATAGAAATATGCATCCCCTGCTCCAAAAGTGGGGATTAACGTGTACAATCACTCCCCTGGTTTCAAAGAAAATGTTGGTTAGAGGTATTGTTTTATCATTGTGTTTTCTTCTTAATCATATTCTTCTTCTTCTTCTTCTTCTTCTTCTTCTTCTTCTTCTTCTTCTTCTTCTCCTCCTCCTCCTCCATCTTCTTCTTTTTGCTCTTCTTCCTCTTCTTCTTCTTGTTCTCCTCGTTTTTCTTTTCTTTTCTTTTGTCTTCTTCTTCTTCTTCTTCTTCTTCTTCTTCTTCTTCTTCTTCTGCTTCTCCTCCTCCTTCTTCTTATTTGCTCTTCTTCCTCTTCTTCTTCTCCTCGTTCTTCTTTTTCTTTTCTTCTTCTTCTGGTTGCAATTGGAGTTAGAGAGATATACTCACAATACGTTGATGTGAATAGCAGCAGAATAATCAGGTAACTACATCAGTGAAATTTTGATATAAATCGGGCAATTTTAATGAAGCAGTTAATTAAAAAAAATTCTTCCTATCATTACAAATTGGCAACTTAGCATTGTCCTACACGAGCAACCCTCTATTTGTTTTGTACACAAAATGCTGAATTTTTCATTTTCTTTGAAGAAACATTTGCTTCTTCTCTAGAGTCCACGTAAGTGTATATTCAGACTAACAAATTTTACGTGATTTTTTTTTTACAGAAGTGTGTCCAGGCCTCAACATTCATAGAAATGAAAATTTAATGATACGTGGTGTACAAAGCAGAACAGAAGGTTGCTCAAAGTGAATGTCACAGGGTTGGAAATTTTAAAACTCAATTCTTGTTTGTCCGTTTTTTCTCAAATTTTCACTGATGCGTTTTAATCCCTGATTTGTCTAGTTCGATTCAAAACAACTTACTACGAGCTTGGAATCTTCTTAAGACACTTTAAAAATTAGTATATTAACAAGTTTTTCGAACTTTCACGCATGGACATACTTACGAAGATTAAACTGGTGTGTGTTTCCATCAACATACGGCTAGGCCAGCCTATAGAATTGAATTTTAACCCTGCCAGCACATCACATGATATATCAAGTGAATTTTGATTGGATACCGAGAAGCATAATACGTCATAAATTCGCTCGTATACCCAAACCTCATTGGTCGAACTGAATATTTTATTTAAAAGAAGTGTGTCGCGCAATAACCTTTACGAAAACATTACAGACGTCACGTTTCTAGAAAATGACAAAAGTCTGGCCCATTTGAAGGGTTTCTTTGACGACAGAGTCCACTCAACTAACCAATAATGATGATGATGCGTGTTGGACGTAATTAAAAAGGACGAACGTATAACAAAATTTAAGTTTTCGATGTGTATATCACACAACTTCGTCATCAACAAGTAGGGTATTTATATTTTGTGCTGAAAAAATGGACAATTAAGGAACGAGGTGCACGTTTAAGTTGAAGAAGGTCTTACTCTTTTGAAGGGTTTCTTTGATCCGTGGAGTCCACTTAACAAATTAATAATGTTGACGATGCGTGTTGGACGTAATTAGATTATGAATTAAACCCCGAAAGTATAGCAAACTTAAGTTTTCAATATGTTTATAAAACACATTTTCATAGAAACGTAAGCCATTTTATATTTTTGTGCTGAAAGAAAAACATCGGCAATTTAGGTACGAGGTGCGCTCAAGAAGTTTTAGAAACTTTATAGAAGAGGCAGTAATAGATTCAGAGCAGGGGCGGCGCCATGGGTAAAATCTTAGGAAGGGCGAAAAATCTGTCGGGAAAATTTTGCCCGCCAAATTTGTATTACTAGCCACATTACAAGCCAAACAGCATCCGACAAGCGGGGAGCAGGGGGCCGACGACGACCAAAAGCATTTTTTGCTCGCAAATTTTTTTCATGAGCCAAATGAATAACAATACGGGGGAGGGGGCGAATTTTTCGAAAAACGTTAAAATACCCATTATTTTCATTTCTTTCAAAAATGGGGGGGGGGGGGGCAGCCGCCCCCTGCCCCTGATTCAGGGGCGGATCCAGGAAAGAGGTGGCAATGCTCTTGCAGCCGGCTTCCGCCAGCACCGAAAGAGTGAAGTCATGCATAGGCCTACACGCAGAAATCCCTTCGAGGCGTGTGGCAAAAGCGTTGGCGTTCGGCCATTGTTTTTTAATTGCATTTGTTTAAATCCAAAATACCACATGGCAATTTATTTGGTTGTAACCATTTTCACTGAAAGTGATATGTATGCAGCTTCATGTAAGAACAAAACAAAACAATCCAACTCTTCAAATTGTGTTTTTATAAATTCTGAGATACCCCGGGCATTATGGTTGCATGATATAACTGTCTATATTATCAGTGAGTGAACGCCGAGAGTGAGAGGTTGTAGGATTGGTATGGTATTTGGGCAGAGTATGGGAGGGGAAGTGCCCTTGATTCAAGGGAATGTCACATTGATTGATCGGAATGGAATATTTGCAACTTTCATTATTGCTGGTCAGTTATGGGATGGACAACGAGTGGGCGAGGCGGTACCCCACCCAAAGCGGTAACACTTTTGAAATACGATGTAATAGATTATTCATTTGTCTCTCTCTCTGTATTTTAGATCGCAACTGCTGATCTATAATTTTAACAAACATGTCAGAAAAAATGAACCAAGTTACGAACCCGCCATCTACAGCTATCCGGGCTGCGACAATATACCACCCGGCTATAACTGGTTACCGGCATTGTTACTTGTTCATCTTGCCAATGCCGGTAAAAAGTTATAGCCTGGTGGTATTGTCGCAGCCCTGCATGATAGCTGTAGATGGAGGGTTCGAAATCTGGTTCATTTTTCTGACAAGTTTGTTAAGATTATAGATCAGCAGAACTTTGCGATCTAAAATACAGAGAGAGACAAATGAATAATCTATTACATCGCATTTCACCTCTCTGAATAATCCCTTTCATTTAAAAATAATTGTTGAAATACTTTGTGCGTCTTCTAGTACACCAGACGTTCTGAAAAATAAGACAAGCATTTGATCTTATTTATCATTAATTTGATAACACAGAGATGAGCAGCAAATTTATTCTGCAACTTAAATTCTCTCTGCAAACCTTTCATTCATTAATGACTAGTACGTTGTTGGTTTGAAGGCAGAGAATCTCTTTTGCAACCCTCTGTAATTTTATCATGTGATTAATACACAGCTAATAAACTGATCAGCCAACTTTTGTTATTCCTGGTTGGAACACACCAGGCTACTGAACATTATATGTTACACCTGGCTAGTCTGTAGAATGCAGTCGGGACGCGAAGAGCGAAAGCTCGCTTTGCAATGAGGTTTCGTGTGAAAAGGGAGAAAATTAGTATCTATGATTAAATGCTCCACTATCCTTACGGATCAACTGTTACGAGCTGCGCATCTTTTTTTCTTTAAATTGGCACAAGAAAATTAGGAACTGCAGAAAGGAGATGAGAGACGAAAGGAGGTGGGGAGTAAGAGGAAATCAGAACGCTATACATGTAGAGTTGGTTGGGAAAATTCTCAAGTTTATGGACGAGGACCGTCGCGCGTCGTGAGTAAGTAGAGACGATACATACAGTTGGTATTGATGCGACAATCGTAAACCAAAGCATTCCTGAAGTTCAGAACAAGTGCAAAATTGGTGCAAACTTTGTTCCGAGCTTGTTTAGGGACAAACAGAAAAAAAGACGCATTGGTGACGCAGGCAGTTGGTTAAACTAATTGTCTCCATTCCAAGAGTACTTGAGTCTCCGGTGACCTGTATGCAGTCTTTAAACTCCCGGGTAAGATTGACTCGAAAAGGGTTTGTTAGGGGTCACACTAAGAAAAGGGTCAGGTTCAACCACATTCGAAATCCGGATCACGTTGATACAAAATTTGAACTTTTGAACCTTTTTCGAGTGTGACCCTAACGAACCCTTTCCCGAGTCGTGACTGACCCGGGAACGAATGAGGGATGTAACTGGCATGACCCAGAGACCCAGACATAGATATCACAGTGGAAGCATCATGATTCTCCTAAATCCAAGAAGGCAAGGCAAGGCAAGTCCACTTGGAAGCCCACGGTGGTTCCCCTTTGCAACAACAAGGGCATCATCTATATCCATTGGGTTTCCTCTGGTTAGCCCATCAACAAAGACCCTCGTGAAGATTTCTTGGGAATAGATTCGTCAGAAGAGGCCAGAGAGCGCATCTGTTGTGTCGGTGGTTTATTCACCAGAACGATACTGCAAGAGTCCACAACTACAATGCTGGTCCTCCTGGTATAATCACCTCCATTTCAGGCCCTGCTTCCTGTGACTTATGCTTGTTACCTAAGCTGAAGGAGAACCTTCAGGTGTATAAATTCATCACACCAAAGCCATCCGCCTCGAGATGTGGTTTCCTCGAAGAGATGGTCCTCTGTGTGGACACGACTACTGAAAAGATAAAGGAGGCCATGCCAAGGGTCCTATAACCCTTTACGGGAAACTTCCCCGAGGCCTTCAAGAAGTGGCTGAAGCACTACCACAAGGCCAATGAAGTCAGTGGATCATACAATTAGAAAGAGAGTTTTGTACTGTTTAAAAGTAGTGTTGAAACTTCTCGAATGTTATATCTTTGTACTGATGAAAGTCATTTGATAAATAATGATAATGATGATGATGATAATACAGTCAAACCTGCTCGAGCGACCACCTGTATAGAAATGCCGCATTTCTTTACAGACCACAATTGTTGTTTCCCTTAAAAACTGTTTCTCATTGAAATATGTAGTATGGGAACCTGTATTTAAAAACAACTTTTCTTGTCTCCCTTGCGCGGTCTTTATATACAGGTTTCACTGTCTAATTGTTGGTCTTTTTATTTCAATGACTCAGAGAAAAGAGTGACCCACCTAAAATTGAACCTGTGACATAGTACTTTCCCGGCAGCGGTACTACCACTAGGCTACGCAATAACATAGTCAACTAAACACTACACAAAAAGTAAGTTTCCCCTTATTCAAAATAACCGAACTTTTTAACGAAACAAATTTGAGCAGAACAAGTTAGCAGGGGTAATCTTACACTCATTGACTAACTTCTGTGTGAAAATGGGATTGATCCGTCTGCTCATACATGAGTGAACATACATTTAAGGCAACATTATCACTTTTCAAAAGTCACATGAATCATTTATTATGCCAAAATAACGGTACAAAATTGTATTTTTTTGGTTTATGAATATAGTATGCTCACTCAACCATGAAATGGTTACAACCTATTATGTTCGTAAAACATGTGCCGATACATTTTGCTGAAAAATATCTGATTTCAAATTTTTCATTAAACTTAATGAATTATACAATTTCAAAGTTTAGGAAGTATGAACATTTTTAAATTGACCACACTGAACCGTAAAATGGTGAAAGTGTCTTGGGAGGTGTAAGGGGTCAAATGATAAATGCTTAACATAAATGACACTAAATCATTCACCAGAAACAAAATTTGTTACAATATTGTATCACAAATCCCCAAAATGACACCTGTGAATTTTGAAAAGTGACATTTTTACCTTTAATATGTGCTCACCTATGCATGACTTGACGGATCTATCACATTTTCACACAGAAGTTAGTCAATGAATGCAGAAACACTCCTGCCAAATTATTTTGCTCAAAACCATTTCGTTAAAAAGTTATGGTATTTTGAAAAAGGGGGAACTTACTTTTTGTGTAGTGTTAAGATTCAAGTGTGCAAGGGTCAAACTCTGTTGTTGATGTCAATCATGTTTGTCTCACCAATTAAATGAGTATAATCCTACTAAGTGAAGTGTTTACCTCTTCCCTTTTTTAAATTAAATGTGTGTCGGGAGATTATTAAAGGCCAGACGCAAAGTTTGTATTCCTGGAAAAGAAGCCGTACAAGTCTATCATGTGCGTTATCGTTGTCACGCATTTCATTATTTTTTTCTTAAATTCATGTTATTTACAGACACAACTCTGACCATGAACACCATAATCCAATATGTTTGTTACCATGGCACCTAAGCACTCCATTAAAGCCCAAGTTTAGTTTTGGGGAGGGTTTTTTTTTTTATTTGAAAGCTTTATGCCCAAACGTCATATCACACCAAACACAGATTCTTGAATGTATTTCGTTTTTTCATAATTAATTAATGAGAAATCTCGGGGGGGGGGGGGGGTGGCGGACCCCGCAGATTTTCGACTATATTTTACATTATAGCATCCAAAGGGTTAATAAGGTGTTAAGGTTATCTGAGTTATACACATCAGAAAGATCAGCGTCCGCTCTTTCTGATGGGTATCACTTCAGATAACCTTAACACCTTATTAACCCTTTGGATGCTATAATGTAAAATATAGTCGAAAATTGCGGGGTACCAAAAAATCTCCGGGGGTCCCCCGAGATTTTTCATTAATTAATTATGAAAAAACGAAAGACATTCAGAATCCGTTATTGGTGTGATTTTACCTTTGGGCATAAAGTTTTCAAATAACAACAAAAAAAATCCCCCAAAATAAACTTGGGCTTTAAAGAAACACTTCGGTTGATGAGGTATTGAGGGTCATCAAAAATGCAGTGTCACAGAAAATGGAGTTCAAATTACAGAAGTTGTTTGAAAGACTTGATGAGCAGGCTGGGAAAATACTCGAATTGCAGCACAAATTTGAAGCTACTGAGCGTGAATTTGTAACTCTCAAATCAAATGCTACAACACGATTGTCATCAGATTAAAAGACTCCAAGTTGAGTTGAAAAGGCAAGGACAGTAATCGCGCAGAAACGGTTTGCGTGTTGTTGTTGTTGCCCCGGAAGCTGACAACGAAAATACAGATGACATCGTTTGTCAGATCTCTAAGGACAACCTCGGCAGTGCTCGGAGTTGAACTAAGACGCGACGATATAGACAGGAGTCATCGTATTCGTCGTCGATCTCCACCTTGGCACCTTCTTCTGGTTCATCGAAATTGCAGCAGTCGCCCATAAATGGAAAAAAACCCTCAAAAGTATCGGTCTGAGTAGGCTTTTCCGAGGACTTGACCGACTGCAACCGAACCCTACTTCGTTATGCCTTTCTGGTCAGTAAGAGAAAACAACAGTAACGTTTTCTCAGCGTGGTCACAGGATGGACGAATCAAAGTCTCAGTCAAAATCAACAGATGGAAAGACAATGCATAGTCATATCTATGATAAGTCTTATCTCAACAAGTTTAATTCGTCATCATATTCTCATTAACAGTTTTTAACTGAAATTCAGAAAATGAGTTGTGCAATTCAATTCTGCAATTATTCATCACAACTTTATACTGCATTTTATCTATTCTTTAATGCTGTCAGTAACACTGCAGCAAACCTTCTTACAAGTTATAAAAGATATTGCAATTATGGTACTAAAAGTGTTAATAAGGCCTTAATATTCACGTCAAAGCTTGTGAATAATGTATTATGATTATGATAACTTAATGTCAAACTTCTGCGTGAATTCCTCACCTCATGTCCCGAGTTACCACGGATGAACGCATAATATGCAAATTTTGACCTACGGAAAGGTCACCGTGGGTTTTTTTTTTGCACCACTGAATAATTAATGTAGTAGAAATGTGGTAGGGTTTGTTTCCATTTCGTTTATAACATGTGGCCAAAATGAACATGACATTTAAGAACTTTAAGGAATTTATTATGCTAAAAATGCCTCACGAGTCGCTCTTTAAAAGATAGCGCGGATTTAGAGAATCATAATACAACAAGCACTATGACATCAAATTTAACGAAATGGTTAAGATCTTCCCAATTTCATATTTCAATTAAAAAATGTCTTATTCATCGACTATTGCTGCCCACTTATTTTATGGTCAGTCTGTTATAATGGGAAATGTTTCTTACCGCATAATTTTCTACCCTAAGAGCAGAACAGGTTTTCAAAAGTAA
>JZLH01S0565032.1:2917-14388 GCA_001188425.1 Eucidaris tribuloides
CAGTATGATTACATGTTGAACTTTCAGAGGCAACCTGAACAAAAGGATCACGCACAGCTGACTTCACACAATATCTCGCTTCGGGCACAACAATAGGCCCCGAATCTTGTTAGCGAGGTAATTTCTTGGTTGCTGGCTGCCAAATCCAGAAAGCAGAGTTAATGAATGCATTTTGGAACATTTCTGAAAACAAGCATCATTTAAAATTGTCTTTTCTCACTCATGCATCGTTCAATTTTCATAAATGAGGTATCATACGAAAGAAGATAAAATAGGCTTTTTAATGATGTCCTTCAATATCGAAAATATTCTGAATACATTCAAGCGTGGCCGTTTGAATTTCAAACTTGCTCGTGCAAATGAGGTTATACCTGTGTCTCTTCTGATTGTCTGTGCTCAGTCATGCGTGAATTGAAATCTTTGCACCTGGTATCAAATTAAAGAAGAGAAAATATGCTTTCCAAATATGTACGATTGTTTTGTCATATTTGTTATTAACATATAAAAATATCTTCATCAATCTCGGTTTCCTTTTTTCTGGGACACACTGTATATATAACTACGAATATGCCAGCCGGATTGATTCTCATTAATAATTGCCTAGCAAAGAGGAAGGATAGGTCGTAAAAAAGTTCTCATCAATAACCTTGTCAAACAGATTACAAACCTAAATGTAAATATACGAATGTGTATTATTTTTTTTATCAAAACATTTGTAAAAAGCTTTGCAGATATTTTAATGCAAATGTATGTTGTATATTGTTACCAGATATAGTTTTATGACAACACGTTTCAACTATGTTATGTATGGCTCCCCGAGCATCAATGTTATGTGTGTATGGTTGTACCACACAAACTTTGGCTAAGTTTAAGACTAACATTAAAAGCATGTTGAATCCTCGTTTAAAAATGTGTCGTTTATCATACTTCATGCATCATTATTCCTTGCACCGAGTATTCCTTTTATCCCGATCACTGTATATACACAATTTTAATTTTGTAACTAACTTAAGTTTTGTACGATTATAATTAACATTGTAGAAATCGCAGTGCTCACTTTATAGTTGAAAAATGTATTTTTTAGTATGTACTATGGCATTTTCATATGACGAGGGTGACGACAGAATAAAGATTGAAGAAAATGTTCCATTTTAGACCAAAACCATACTTGGCATTAGGAAAGATAGCAGGTAGTAATCCACCTATCCTCCTCTAAATGTTAATATTTCATTCAACGGTATCTGTACTTTGCAGCGAGCACGATTATTAAGTATAGGTCTATTATGTACATACACCACGAAAATAGTGAAGACAAGTTATGTTTTCATGTGGGAAATGTTAAAGTATATATTTACCCTTTATTAATGTATCATACGTTTGTATATTTTCAATCATAAATTACTTCTAAGTACTTAAAAGTGCGTGCATTTTGAAACATGAATCATACTGTATATACATTTTCAGGATGGTTACTTCGAGAAGAGGCTATTTTCTGGTCTAAGCGAAATACACCATGGTTTCTTATAAAATGTTTATTCTACCGTGGTAATAGATATTGGCATATATAATACTTGTAATGAAGAAATTGAATTACAATATAATTTCATACGACATAAAAAAGTTAAGCGTATTTGATGAGATAATTTAGACTTTGTATGAGATGCAAATAGACGAAAACTAAAACCAGTGCTGAGATTACTATTTTCCTGTTGATCCAAGCATACGAAAATAGATTGATGGCATGTTGATTTTTCGTTCTAGTTTATGGGCAATGGCAGAAATCGAGGATCAACACTTCTTGAAAATTCAAATAACAATGACAATAATGCTGTCGACAACGATGATGATGATGATGATGATGATGATGATGATGATGATGATGATGATGATGATAATGTTGATGATGATGATAATGGGATGATGATGATGATGATAATGATGATAATGTTGATGATGATGATAATGTGGATGATGATGATGATGATAGTTAGCAGAAGATCACCAGCAGATAAACAGAAGAATTAGAAGAAAAGGAGGAGGAAGAAGAAATATCGTGAAACTGTTCATGTAGTGGCATTGTGAAACTTTATTCAAATGCGTATAACCATTATACTGTAATCCCGGTTTTCTATGATGCTTCGTGTTACAGGTGATAAGTAATATGTGAGATTAGTAACTATAAGTTAAATAAGCATTACTAATCCATTTCTAGTCGCGTATTGTAACTATTGTTTCGCAACAACATCTTGCACATTGTTATACGTAATACTGCTACATTTATGTACACAAACGCAAATAAGATACACGCGTTCATACAAATGGTACATAAGTATATACTTTCATTCGCTCACGCATTCTTATTCCAAAAGAAAAAAAAGTTCATGTCTTCAAGCAAAAAAAGAAAAAGAAAAAAAAAGTTCATGTCTTCAAGCCAAAAAAAAATAAAATAAAATAAAATTAAATAAATAATAAAAAAGTAAAAAAAAAAATGTAGAAATAGCATTGTATTTACAAAGAATCCGTATTTTGAACTCGGTCTATTATATAGTTTAGTTTTAATAATGTTGAAATGTGGTCACTTATTTACGAGTACTTATAATTAGCTATACATAATGGTACATGTACGCAGATCTACCTGCATAGAAGCACGCAGTCATACATACATGAAAATATAAAAAAAAATCATTTATACATCTCTTCACATTGATCAAATGTGATGAGTGTCAGTACATACAAGCTGATAGTTGAGATTCGCTATGTAATTTGTACGAACCATTGATTCTAAATGCAGTCTTTCGTATACCTCAATTTGGATTTGTTTTTTCACTTTTTGTTAACTTTTGCATTCAAAATAGGATAGATCTTTGTCATATTCGAAGGCGCCATAATATACCACACCACCACATAGTCATGCAATGTGGTTTCTAAAATCGTCTGATTTTTTTTCGGGGGTGGGGGTTGTTTTTTATACCCCATAAATACACGTTGAGTCGTGTAACATGCTGAAATTAAGACCGTGTTGAATCCTTATTTCCCATATTCGAATTCTGTTTAAATAACATTGTTTGCTTTATATCATAGTTTATATCCCGCACGTCACACGAGTAATTTTTTATACAATAGTTCCATCAATCAGTATAGCAATTTAGAAACTCAGTATCTACTATTTTGTTTTCAAAATGGATGGTATAACTAAACTGATATAGTGCAGTTCCGCATATTGTAATTGGAGTAGCAGGACACAGTAGTTATTTTTAAAGAGAGTGTACAACATATTCAGTACACTCCTACCAGTTTTTCAATTTTAGTAATTTCATGTAAGGTTCCACAGGGTTCTGAGTAAGGACAAACTCTGTTGCAGTATATTTTTCATGACTTACCACTCCTGTCAACTTATCATTATTTTTGATTATTTGTGTAGTCATCTATTAATATGTATGAGCTTATCTAATATTTATGAAATGACAATCATCTCTAGGATGGTTCAAATGCGAGCCAAATTGTTTAAAATCCATCTAGTATATAGAGTGAGTCCATAACATGCATCAAGTGTACAACTCGACTTGATAGGTTTAAACTCTATACATTCTGCTGTAGGGTAGGAGAACAATAGGGTATATAGTCCATTGGACGACTTAGAAATTGACTTGGTAACGGCTAGATATGGATTGTTATACCATTTACTTGATATAATGAGCATTCTTATCTAACAAATTAAAAGTAGATGATAACCTTATGTTCACAATTTCACTATTTGACTGATTATTGTTTGCCTATAGTGACGATGACAATGATCATGATGATTACGTTGATGGTGGTGCTAGCATGGGCGCAAATACTCGCAGAAATTCTATTCACGTGTGTGTGTGGGTGGGGGGGGGGGAGGGGATACACCTGGGTGCGACAATAGGGTGTCCCACCCCCTCCCCCACACACTTGAATAGAATTCCTGCGAGGATTTGAGCCCATGGGTGCGAGTGGTAATGAAGATGATGATGATGATGATGATGATGATGATGGTGGTGGTGATTAGGATGATGATGCTAAGGATGATTCATTTCCTTGTATTTTGTTGTAGTTTTGTAATTGGAAATGAAAATAAAAATGAAATGAAATGAATTGATAATGATGACGAGAATGATGATCATAGTGATGATATTGATGAGAATAATTATGACGGTGATGGTGGTGATGGACGTGTAGTGGTGGGCATGATGGTGGTGATGGAGGTGCAGTGGTGGGCATGATGGTGGTGGTGGTCATGATGATGAAGTTTATTATGATAATGACGATGATGATGGCGATGTATTTTAATAATGATAATGATCACGATAGTTGTTAGTGGTGATTGTAATGATGATAATAAGAAGAACAATGAAGACGGCAATGATGATGATGGTCCGGTAGTGGTCGTGATGGTGAACATGATGATGATGATGATGATGATGATGATGATGATGATGATGATGATGAAGATTGTATTACTGATAATGATGGGGAGAATGATAACGATAAAGATGATGGTGGGGATGATAAAGATGATGATTGCATTACTGATAATGATAGTGAGAATGATGATGATGGTGGTGATGATGAAGATGATGATAGTGGTGATGACGACGATGGTGTTTTTGGTGTTGGTGCAGGTGATGGTGGTGATATAAGTGGTAATGATGGCTATAGTGATAATGGTAGTTATCATTGGGCAGTTTTAACAATGACATATTCAACATTTTTTCTGATAATGGTGATAATGATGATGATAACGATAATGATTATGATGGTGGTGATGATGAAGATATTGATAATGGTGGTGGTGATGACGATGGTGCTTATAGCTGTGGTGGTGGTTGTAATGATTTTAATGATGATGATGATGATGATGATGATGATGATGATGATGATGATGATGATGATGGTGTCGATGGTGTCGGTAATGGTGGTGGTGGTAATAGTGGTGCTATTAGTGGGAATTTTAATTAGGGCAGTATTGACGATGACATAATCCAACATTTGTTTTTGTGATAGCAAATAGGAAACCAAAGTAGCAGAATTCCAGACTCTCCTGTCGCTAAAATTAATCTATATCTTTAGGGAGGATTTCGCCGATAAATACATCATGAAGACAATGACAACAAAATCAAATGTAAATTTCTCTCTATCGAAGTCGATTGACGTAACTTAAAGCTCGTTCACTCATATAACCCTTTTTTGTCTTTGTTTTTTTTTTTTATTAATTTATGAAAAATGTCGGGGGGGGGGACCCCCGACATTTTTTGACTATATTTTACATTATAGCATCCAAAGGGTTAAAAAGGTTATATGAGTTATACCTCATCTGAAAGAGCTGCGTCTGCTCTTTCAGATCAGGTATAACACATGTAACCTTAAAGCCTTTTTAACCCTTTAGATGCTATAATGTAAAATTTTGGGGCGTCCCCCCGAGATTTTTCATTAATTAATTAAAAAAAAACTAAAGACATTCAGAATCTATTATTGCAGGGTTATGACTTTGGGGCATAAAGCTTTCAAATAAAAAAAAATCCCCCAAACTAAACTTGGGCTTTAATGTGACGAACAAAACCCCGCTTCTAATGTTCCCGAATGTACGCAATGACAGAACTCCATGGGTGTACGCACAGCAACTTGTTTTCCGAAACTCGCCCCCATATTTCTATTCAATATCAATCAATAGGAACGGCTGCACCTATATTTGGCCGTGACGGTACCTGCTAGTACCATTCAGGTCTTCCAGTCGAGCGTGGAGGGACTTCCCAACGTTCGCGAAGTAAGGGGGTAATGGGGGCATCGCCCTAAATTTGCAATAGACACAAACAAGCAAAACATTTTAAAAAACAGTGGCCAAATGCCCACAATGTTGTATTTTTGGCTGCTTTCCGTCTCGAATTGGCACATATTTAACATGAGGACGGATTGTGGACTGAAGATGAAGGATACTGCAAAAGCAATTTTACCTACGTATATTTTCGCTTGTTTCTTAAGAAGTAGCAGATGAAAATTAAACCGTAGTTAATGATCGGCACTTTTCTTGAAACTTAACTGGTGGTCCTAAATATCAGAGGATTAAACACCAGAAGACATAGTCCATGCTATTAAATAAATCTCTTTCTTTCCTACCATGTAAAAGAGAAGTTCTCTCCCAAACCATCTCTTGTGTGTTTGCTCCTTCGACTTTCTTGACACGCGACATTAAGTCAACGTGGGATAGGAGGAAATAATAACCAACATACATGTTTCAAACAGAAGAGAGTCAGATTTTCTCCTGCAACATGAAGACAGATTTCTCATACATTCGCCCTCCACATTACATGCTTGAGTGAGACCCCCTTACCTACACACAATCCTGGTCACGCCTCTGCTAACCCAAAGTATTTTGCAATCTGCAGACAAAAGTTGAATTCAGTATTGAAGCGTCATTTCAAAGCCAGCGTGTAGTCAGGAGAAGTACACTAATGCCCATACGTTTGTGCAATGTGAGCTGGATTTAGCCGAATTAACAAGTAAGTATACTATCGTTTAATCAAAGCGTTTTGATAAAACAATTATTCCTCTTTGGAGTTAGATTAACATTTGTTCTAACACTTGCAAACTTCACTGTCTGTGTTTGAAATTCCAAAGACGTGAATGACATGTTATGGATGTGATATGAGGCATTATACTGACTTGGCAACATACTTTTTGTTCTGGTTGGTTATTGATATCATCATTAATAGCAGTAATAGTCGCCCGCACGTTGTGGGATTGCCTTATCATGTACATAGAATATCGTGATGCAATGGGAAGTTGCTGGTGGGTGATAGCGTAACCTGACCAGTCTTAAATCCGGGCCTGGTCCCGAGTCAGCTGGTCTGTAATCTGCTCCTTTTACATGTTTTAACTGGAGTTTTATGAGAGTATGTCTTGTGATCGTTTTTCTTTTTTAGTTTAGCATTTACTTCTTTGGTTTTTAGGGTATAATTCAACAACTAATATGTGAATTACCAAATCTCCACTTTAAAGGGACCGTAAAGTCGTAAGTCGTGGGCGTTTGGACCTGGCCTGACTCGGGTAATATTCGGGAATGCCCGTATACTTTCGGAAAACGAGCGCCCACGAATTGTGTGCAATTCCCTATGTAGCACGTATTCACCCGAAGAAAGGCGAACTAAGCCCAACTGACCCTCATCGGCAATTCTGTTCACAGCTCCACGATTGTTGTTATGCACCACTGAACTCTACACTACGTAGCATAGAGTTCAGTGTTACGCACTGCCTTGCTATAGGGGCAAGCGTAAGGTAAATAAACGTACATGGATTACGAGCGGCGTGTCCCTTTAACATCAGTGCTAATAACAAAACCAAAGCATTTTCTCATTTATTTTCGTGGACCGCATTAAAGGCAGTGGACCTTGCCACCTCGATTTATTTAAGATTTAGAACACAATTTATGTATTTACACGGTTTTACTGCAATGAGTGACTACAGAGGTACACAGTCGACATAAGGTAGGTATCTTAAAGGCAGGGCATCTCTTTTGCATGCCAAAAAGTAACATTGTGTAAATACAATGACATTTAGAAGAAAATGCCATCTGGGAACCTTTTGCAAAATATGGGAGCTAGAAACTCAGTTTTAGTGGAATTATAGTGACCGTTAAACTCTGATTTGATTTTTTTTCTCGCGAGAGAAAAATTCCTACCATAGAACGTACACTAAACGGCTATTGTTCTTCCTTCGCGTTTTTCACATTCTAGGTAATTACTGACCCCCAGATTGCACAGACATGCCCTTCATCAATAGCCTAAGGGCATGGGTTATCTTTTCCTGGTCTGGGAGGATGTTTGCAAATGAGATCCACTGCCTTTAAAGTACACAGACTACTGAGATAACTTCCTTCATCCGGGTATTTTTCTACTGTGATAATTATAGAATGCTGCAAATTTGGAAACGCACACATATAGTATACTTCCGAAATGGCGCGTAACGCACACAAGTTGTCCGTACCTCGTCTCCAAATTGCTTTGTATGATTTCAGTAGCTGTGCATACCAGCCATGAACTTTGAACTTGTATGAATCTGGATATCAGTGCCACTTCAGCTCTCGTCAAGCTTCGGTCGAATTGCTTCAGCGAATTTATCTAAAAGCATGGGATAAAAGTTGAATTCATGTTATTGACTATACAATTAGACAAATTAAAATCTGAAAATCGAGGTTCATGCATTAGAACGGGCTGTACAATGACAATGATGAAATAATGAAAATACTATCTTTTTGTACCGGGCTAGGGGAAGTTTGCCAGTTATGGATATTAAGTTGCTCCCCTGACGTTTCTTATACATGATATTACAGAGTATTGTTGTATTTTTGTTCTCCAAAACGATTGCTGATTCATTAAATGATTGACAACGTAATTTTATTTTGAAACATGTTTTGTTATTCATGTCAGCTACTGTGACGTGGAAAATGAATCAATGCATATATTGTTGCAGGGAGTTTAAATGTAGGGGAAAATGTGAGATAATTTTCAAAAGTGATCTGTTGGAGAGTAAAGAAGATTATCTTTTTTTTATACAATATAAATCTTCGTACAATGAAATTTAACACGCCTTTTTCTTTCAACCGGAAATTCATTCTATAAACATACTAGTCCAGCAGTTTGGCACCTAACGTGGTTTTAGCGTCCCCACAAAGTTTTTTTTTGCGGATTTTATATCTTTGAGGGGTGCTGATTAAGAATCTGGATGATGCCAGCTCGGCACCCTTGGGCATTTTGCGTAATATGCAAATTAGGGCGGCCATTACTGAAATTTCATTATTTGACCATAACTTGCTTATTTAAAATGATAAACTTATGATTCTTGTGTCTACCCCTAGATTTTAAGGGTCTCTGAATTAGATTAGGCCAAAGCCAAAACGATTTGCTCATTTGCATATTCACAATATGCAAAATTAGGGCGGCCATTACTGAAATGTCATTATTTGACCATAACTTGCTTATTTGAAAAGATAAACTTATGATTTTGTGTCTACCCCTAGGTTTTCAGGGTCTCTGAATTAGATTAAGCCGAAGCTAAAACGATTTGCTCATTTGCATATTCACAATACGCAAATTAGGGCGGCCATTACTGAAATTTCATTATTTGACCATAACTTGCTTATTTGAAAGATAAACTTATGATTTTTGTGTTTACCCCTAGGTTTTCATGGTCTCTGAATCAGAGTAGGACAAATCCAAAATCATTTGCTCATTTCCATATTCATTTTATGCAAATTAGGCCGTCCATTTCCAAAATTCCATTTTTTGGCCCACAAACGAATGATGAAATGTGAACTCATGTTGTAATTTTATTTAGGGATAAGTCATCATGCAATACCTCATTTGGCACAACAGATCACTTAAAGATCATTATGCGCATGTATTACATATGCCAATGAATGATTTTCCTGCAATTCTCACCAGACAGGTACTACTGACCTGTCTACCTTCAACAACAGCCCCCCCCCCCCGTTATTCACACCATCATCAAGTAAGTTTCGATTCATATTAAGAAACCTCTTCATTTTCGTCATCTGCCACACTTTCTATGTCCTTTTTGTAGGGATTTTGACAGTGTGGTTCTGCATGACAGGCACAAAAGAAAATACACAGCAAGTGTCCTGGATGACAACCCCCCCCCCCTCCCTTGAGTACTACAAGGTTCATTGGTTGAAAATCCACATTGGAGCAACTCTAACAGTAACACCTCAGGTGGCACAAGATCCACATCTGGCGGGAGTGTTTTTGGAGTCAGAGTTTTAGTGGAATCGTGATGAGACCATCCATAGTCGATAGCGTCAAAGAAAGGGGGATCCGGGTCAGGGTCAAACTTCCAAAGCGCAATGTGCTTGTAATACATTTTCCCTGAATGCATCACTCGTTGGTGCATGGTATCGATTTTAAAGGTGGGCAGCAGTGATGATTTCTTTTCCATTTCTCATGCCTAGAGATTAACTAGAATTTGAGACAAGTCATTTCTTTCTCTGCTGCCATAGCAAGCGCCGATGAACTTTGTGGATTCTGCAAGAACCGTTCCCTAATAAAAAAAAAGTACCATCAAAGTACCATGGTAATTAGTAGCCATCAAAAGTACCTTACTATGGGTAATTTCGTCACGGTACTACCATGGTTACTAAGTACCAGGTAGTACCGATGGTTAAGTACGCATGGTAAGTACGGCATGGTAGTACCGTTGGTAGTAACCATGGTAGTAACGCGGGTAAGCACCATGGTACTACACATGGTAGTACCGTGACGAAAATTTACCTATAGGAAGGTACTTTAATGTACTAATCTACAATGGTACTTTGATGGGTAGCACTTGAAATCGATCGGAAGAAAACAATTATTTGACTTGATTATTATAGTTTTCAACAGAGGATCGATCTATAACACACTATACCCTAATTGAACACTAGCTATACCATATCTGCCTATCCCCTAACCTAAGTTCCTAAACCTATATCACTACTACTATAACATACAGTTTACTGGATTCCTATATTATATGACATTTTATGAGATATTTTATAAGAAAAATTTGTGGTTACTATTCATGTGAAACATGGTAAATCCTCCTAAATATGTTTGTAATTTCCTATTTAAATTGCATTGCTTAAAATGAACCTTTCATGCAAAATTACAGAGCTGCCTGAAATTATTTGGGGCAATTATTTGCAAGTTAGCCGGTTACATCTATGGTATTACATTGGTACTACATGGTACTTACCATGTACTACCATGGTACGACCAATGGTACTTGTGTATTCATTATATCGAGTCACAAGCCTCATTAATAGGAGTGAACTGTTTCGATTTAAGATTTATGGAGTTGAAAACTCAGATACAAAATTTGAGGAGGATTGCACATATATTTTATTAATCAAATAGTAGGGCGCTACTGGTGCACATAAGACCAGGCAAAATTTGGCATTTGGTGGCAATATCGTTTAAGGTGTGCAAGTGTATACAAGAAATCGAATGCTCCTCAACCTGTTTTCCAAATTTTAGGATGGAAACTATTATGTTATTAAGAAAAAGGAATAGCAGGATAAGGGAAAAGTTGACTCATTAACACATCAAGCGCATTTGAACAATAAAAGGGGACATGTCGGGCCATTGTACCTGATTGAGTTGTAAGCTACAGTGTATATGCTAAAAAGTGATTGGAATAAATTTAATGAACAGAAAGAGAAGATGAGAAGAGAGAGAACAGAGGAAGAAAGGAATAAACAAAATAAATAAACAAACACGCAATGCTCATACAAACACAGATAACTGCATTTACCAGGCAATAGCTTTTTTAAAATAGGGGCTTTATTTAATTCATGTTGGAAATTAGAATGATCAAAAATTACACATTATAGTATATCGATATTGATGAAACTACCATATGATACATGGAAGAATCATGGTTGTAAATGATATGTACCA
>JZLH01S0565054.1:700-14983 GCA_001188425.1 Eucidaris tribuloides
CACACACACACACACACACACACACACACACACACACACACACACACACACACACACACACACACACACACACACACACACACACACACAGACACACACACACAGACACACACACAGACACACACACACACAGACAGACACACACACACACACACACACACACACAATTATCTTCAATTTGAATTCTGTAAGTAATTGTATTATTGTTAAGCCTGTCTTGGATTGATTTCTAATGGGAGTACCCGGACTTTTACCCGTCTATATTTCTTTTGTCTTTAAATCATTTTATAAGAGACAGGTGCGCTTAAATTGCCGCCATTTTATTGCACGTCGTATAATTCGTATGAGTGTTTTTCTGTAAGTGGACATTCACCGCGTTACGTTGCCACGGCAGGGGTCTTCTGTCATCATTCCTTGAAAAAAAAATCTTGTCTGCGCCATTTCTGTTTAGAAATTAAAATCTACGTTGTTTTTCTTTCCCTTTTCTGTACATTTATGTCTCAGAATTGACACCAGCAGCTATATGTGAATTTTTGATATGTTTCTGTCATCCAAATATCAAATCAAATATCAAGTCAAGTCAAATATCAATCTCAACGGGGACAGACAGGAGCGCTTTCATGGGTGTTATGACAGATTGAGAGGATAGTGGAAAAGAAAAATACAGACAGGACAGCACAGACCACCACACACACACCCTCACAAACATACATACAAACACAAAACAACATACACTCAAGCCACCATCACACGCAAACACACAGACACACCATATCACACACACAATCATTATACTAGTACACGCACACACACACACACACACACACACACACACACACACACACACACACACACACACACACACACACACACACACACACACACACACACACACACACACACACACACACACACACACACACACACACACACACACACACACACACACACACACACACACACACACAAGTATACATACATTATATAGAAGTAATAGAACACACGTGCTAGTGTGTTTATATATATATATTGACATTTTGCTTTTATTCCCAGTAGCAACGATACATACCTGATAACAAACGAAACAGTTGAAAGACTTTAGATGAATTTTGTTCCGTATTACGTCGTCGGCAGGAGACACAGTCCATAAAATCCTAACAGTAAATCACAAAGCATATAATTGTAGATACAGGTATTCCTTCTTGCACAATTCAATTCAATTCAATCAACGGTTTATTAACAACAAAACTGCCATCGCAGTCATCGACCGAATTGCGGCGAATTTTACAACTTTAAAAAGAACATAAAATACATGTGAACATAGCATAATAAAATGAGTGAATGTTCCTAATATTGCACAACATAGATAATAATCATGTTAAAAATAGTAAAATACATTTGCAGTAAGTATTATAATATAGTATATAAAATAGTAAAATATCAAACAAACTATATAAAACAGCAAAATAGTAAAATACATTTGCAGTAAGTATTGGTATGCTATCATTCATATATAAAAATATAATCACTTTGGCTGGAGTTTCATAATTTATATATTGTTGTAATGAGGCTAAAATAGAAATATGTTTATATTGTCATTGAGTATACATTTACGTATGGTATAATTAGTAAGTATAAGAAGATACAACTCGATATAGGGCCATTCTTTGAAAAGTGAAACAAATGGTCACACACGTGACAGAACTTATTTGACCTCTGTATCTCATGTAATTCCAAAGGCCTTGCAGGTACATTGTTTTGAAATGATAATATTATCTTATATATGTCAATAGTGATCAAGTGAAAATATTTAATGTTATGTTAATCATACTTATTAGGGTCAGAGAGGTCAATATTAAGTTTTGTCTCACGTGTGTGACCATTTGTTTCACTTTTCAAAGAATGGCCCTATACCATTATATGTATGTACAAAGTATAGTTTTAAATATTTCAATAAAATACATGTATAAGAATGCTAGTGAGATAAATGCAATACTTTGTACATTCTAAGTATATTATAACAGACTCTCGTGTTTGCCATTACTACAACATTATTTGAGGAACAGTAGATTATTTTTTATTGTTACCGCTATTTTCTTCGAGGCATGTGGATTTAAATTTGAATGTAATGATGAGAACAACATGTCAGGCCTTAGCAAAATCCTTGACATTTTGTTTTTCAGATTTTTTTTCTAAACAGATTTAATCAAAATTTGACACCTTTTTGCTAGAGACTATTACAGTTTTGTGACGAATTTTAGAATTAAATCTCAAAACAACTGGTAAATGACATTCTGAACAGACGATGTCACACCTTTGGCATTTTGTTCGCGCTTTTTCTGAGTACATAATAATAGTTATCAGAATTAATTAGAATCTGAGGTGACAGCTCCTATCGTGGGGCAGCTGTAGCAATTCTAACTAATCCTTCACCTGTCTTGAAAATGACAGTTGAGGCTCGAGTAGATTTTCCTACCTTTTTTTTTGCAAAATTAACTAGACTGTTTTTGACAGTAGTGTTGATGTGTTCGATTTATGCAACACCTTGTCGTTAATAGTTGCATTATGTAAAAGAATGAATTAATGATTTTTTAAAAGTATGATTGACCAGTACCAACCTTGAAAGGATCGCGTTACAAAGCCTCAGAGAAAATACACATAGATATTCAAATACGCCGTGTGAGACACAATACCCACATTAGATTTTTTAAACAAAATAACAAATAACAACACAAATCACTTTGATTATTCTTAATATATTTAACAAAAAACATTTCGGAGAATATTTCAATCCAACTATAACCGAAGGATGTATGGAGTTGACATATTGACTGTAACTTTCACAATGCCATGCAGAGAAATTATTACTTCATGGGAATTGTATGTGGTCTGTAGTGCCTAGATTAATGTTAGCGGAACTATACCTAAATCCAAAACTAGTAATGCAGTATACACAATTGATACAAGTATATTTCTGCTCAAATGATCGATGGCAATTCGAAATCTATAGTGTAAACAACCACTGCGTCCAACAGTACGTTTAATATCCCTGGATGTATCGAAGAAAAGCATTTTCTCTACTTAGTGGTTACAAGTATGTGACGTATATGGTCAGAACTATTATTTTGTCTGTTTTACGCACGATTAAACAACAAAACTTTTAAAAACGTGAGACTCATATTTCGCAATAGCGTTGCGTGGTTATTTTCTTTATTTCTTCCAGTAAAGCAAGATTCAAGGAGTGTTCACCTGAGGGGAAATGTTACTTATGTCGGGTCAATGTCTCCGAGGTCACCCACAACACACTACTAAATATATATAACATTTGGCGAGATCGTAGGCAATAAGTGGTAACAAAGATGTGTCGGGTTCTGTGTAACTTATACGCGTCTCAATTATTGGCCTGGGAACAGCACGCAATTTAGAAATTAAGGACATGTACATCTGTGATGAAATGAAATTTGGGTTTTTTATCAACACAAGATTCAGAGAAGGAATACGGTGGATTGGTGTTGAAATTATACATTGCATGCATAGTGTGCAAACACTTGAATGGTAGTACCTTCCCAAACACAGACAGGATTATATTGATGAACATATTTTCTTGCGTGTTACTCAGAATTTTAGCTGAAAATCAACCCTTTACTTTCAATCGTCGATTTTGTTTAGAATTGGTTAGCTAAATAATCATCATAGTTATTTTTCTTCGCCTTAAAAACGCTGTTTGACATTGTGATGGCTCAATTTCAAACAAAGTGTCAAATTGTGATGTATGATCTTTATGATAGTGTTTGAATTGACAAATAAACCACCCGAAATACAAAACTGTGGAAAATTATGCTGCCAATATCATGAAATTAGCATACTGTCAGAATTTAATTGTAACACCGCAGTCTACGGGGGAAATGGGAACAATACAACTCGGTGCTCTACTCATAGATTTTAACATTTTCAAACCATGCAAACGATCATTTTGAGACACAAATTTCTAGGCTTAATTTAAAACCTTATCAAAGACACGTTTAAGGTGGATTACTATGTAGCACCTTAAAAAAACCTGGAAATATTATTGAATGATGCCCTTGAAAAGCAGTGGATCTCTTTTGCATGCCCAAATATTAACTTTGTGTAAATACACTGGTGTACAGAAGGAAACACGATTTAAGAATCTCTGGCGGTTTACACAAATGCATTGTAGGCCCATTCAACATCCGAATTAGTCAATACTATTTTTTTTAATACTGTGCAGTATAATCGCTTTTTGACATCTCAAACGCGATGTGGTAATGTAAGCTTTAACTAAAGTGAATTTTACAAGTAAAAACGAGTATACCTAAAATGTATCATTATCTTTAATGATACACTGATTGTGTATCTTTTGACCATCTTATAAACCTTTTATCACTCAACACTTTGTTAAAATTCTGCTCTCAATACTTTTGTTCTGCGTGTAGTTTCATAACTTCTTATTGGTACATTTTGTTCCTTTCAGATGAAAAGAACTTTAAAAGACTTATGTGCATACTTGCGATAAACCAGAAATCAACACGTTCTTGCGATTATTATTTCAAGTTTTGTTATTACAAGATTGACGAGTTGAATTGAAATGCTATCATCCTGTCAACTCACTGATTGAGTTTATATAATTGGTTGACACTCGCTCTAAACCATGAAATCAGGGGGATACATGGCTAATACCATACATCATAGCCTTGGGATTGTATCTCATGGTGAAAGAAATCGGTTGTCTGCAAAAAGTCAACATTATCAGAACATTCTGGATATTATTGCAAGGCCGTTACCGAATGATGGTTTCAAAAATGTTCGGGCTCTTGCGTCAACTGCTGGAAATATTTGAACAAGTGTGTTAACTAAATACATGACTCTAGAATTCATTACCTTAGAGCATTTGGGATAATGATCTCTCTGTATTTTGATAGCAGTCTGCGGTATAGCACAGGTCTGCATGCTTGACGAAACAGGAAGTGGTTTCCAGAAGCAATTAAGTCGATTCTTCGGAATTCATTTTCCACTTTGAGTAGTCTTTATTTTTTTTTATCTGTCTGTAATTCTGCATGGCTCATGTTAGATAGAGGGCTAGTCTTCTCTAAACCTGTGAGCAGCACGTGAATGTTAGGGAACTTTTATGGTCTATGAATGATGGTCATCCAATTTGCATGCTCGATTAGTCCTATCTATGCGTCATAAATTCATGTGATGATTCGCATCAGTCATAAAAAGTGAATTTATTCGTGCATTAAGCTAGAGAAAATGATATGTGAGATTTACACTCTTGGTACT
This sequence comes from Eucidaris tribuloides, assembly GCA_001188425.1. Lineage (NCBI taxonomy): Eukaryota > Metazoa > Echinodermata > Echinoidea > Cidaroida > Cidaridae > Eucidaris > Eucidaris tribuloides. The sequence goes on from JZLH01S0565054.1 coordinate 6,002, forward strand.
GCACAGTGTTATTTTCAACACTCTAGGTATGAAAAGCATTAGAGGCAATTTTATGAGAACATATTTGGTGTTAAATTTGACACCATAGTGTCTGATGGTACCTCGCTACTGAATCATCTTCAACCATTTCGTATACTATTCAGTCTAACCGCACAATCTGTGATTGGGGTTAGGGTTTAGGATTATGGTTACGGTTTTAGATTGGGAATTGGCTTTATGTTAAGGTTTAGGATATTGCACATTATCAGCATAAACCACTGGCGTAAATCCGTGACGTCACCCTATTCATCAGGGGGGGATGAATGAATAGACCACCCCCCCCTGATGAATAGGATGACGTCACGGATTTACGCCAATGGCATAAACAAGTTATATAAAATGTCTCTTAGACTAAATGGATGTGACCAAATGGCTGTTAGATCAAATAGATGTAGAGCAAATAACAATAAACAGTTTTTGTTGTGTTTATAATAATGACAATAATACATATTCATGAATGCTATACTTAATGAATTTTCTTTTTTTGTATTAAAATCTTCCATTGATTTAAGGATAAACGCAAAGACATATAAAACAAAGTCACGCATAAATAGGAAACATATACCTATAGGTATAGATAGTAAGAGTCAAACAAGAATTTAAGAAGAAATACGGGGCAAAATCAAGTGATAAGAGAATGAGTAAGCAAATGGAAGAGAATAAGTAGGCCTATGTAAGATTTAGACATAGCAGGAGCAAGAGACTTACCTCGAAATTATGTTAAACATTCACAAAAGACTAAATATGAAAATGAATACACCACCTTTAAAACCAATATTTTACGCGTAATACATATACATGGATGCGTGTTTGTGATATTGTGAGCGCGTTTTTATTCTCATCTGAGCTATAGAAACTTTTGTATGTTATCTAACTTATCAAATTACATCTTGTTATATTGAATATCCAAAGGAAAAGTGCAGATACATACAACAAAATATCTAATAATTTCATGAGAAGGAGAACGAGCGATGGTGCATTAAACCAGACGTACTCACACTCTCACCAGACATCACGATGAATGTAATTCTCAGTGGACGCAATGCAGTAATGCATGGGAGCAATAAAAGGCCGTTTGTGTAAATCTATCGAAGTGTGTGATCGATCGATACAGGTCTGCAGCGGGAATGTATTTTAATTACTATAGGCCTACATTAACACCGCCACCACGGGGGACCGTCTGCAGTTCTTCGTGTGCCTATGTAAAGGCCGTTAACTGTATGTCGTGTGCCTATGCAAAGGCCACTAATTTAATACATAATGAATACAATTAACGGCCTTTGTACAAGAACACGAATACAGTTTACGGCCTCTGCATAGGCACACGAAAAGTTGACATTTAACGACTCCAGTGGTTGCGTTGTTCAGCGTTACTCCACAACTCTTAAAAGCTTTCTGAGGTGAGGTGAGGTTTAAGATTTACGTGTTCGCACATTTCACGAAAATTGATATTATTCTATCAGTTAAACATTTCTGCCTATTAAGTATTTAAACTAACTATTTAGTCCCTGCTGAATCTCTACACTTTTGTGACTGACGATGACTTTTTGGAGTCAATTAATTGTCCCAGCGGACTGGGGAACTAACAGCTCTACACATCATCGCTGGAGACCGGTCTTGCTAAGCGATGGTAGTTTCGTGAATCGATAATCATTACGATCAAACCCGAAAAAGTACAGTCTGCGTCGGACAAGCTCGTTCGTTCAACTCATCAGCATTCAGTCCTCGCGACAGATGACGGTCACAGACGTGTAGAGCGTTTAACTCAAGTGTTCTTAAATATTAAAGGGATCCAAAAAGTTACGGAAGCAGTGTTTTTATTGGTCTTTAAAATTATATCGATTTTGGCACTTTCCTGTATGGGAGGTACATGTAGGCTACTGTGCGATGGTTTTACGCTAATGAGCTAATTATGATTTACAGTATTCAGAAACTAAATTAAGATAAGTACATTAAAACAGGAAAATATCACATATCACCACTTTATCCTTTAAATGCTTGAAATTAAGCGACGCGTATACATACCCTTATTTTTGCAATAACGGATAGTCCTGCCATAACTATCTCACATCTTCACCCTTTATTGTTATACTTGTTTTTACAATAGTCGTTTATTTATTTAGCGTAAATTACAACTTTCAGATGAAAAAAAACTTCACTTGAAACACTAGACGATTGGTGTATAAAACAGAGAATTACAAAGAAACAGGTGAGATTAAAAACCAATTTTAAATACTGATTACTCTCAGACAATGCTCACCCGTTTCTTCAGAATATTTGACAAAACATCTTAACGTATTCCACCACACATTCCCATATCCATCTTGCATGCACATACATCCCTGAACACAGATGAACATGCACAAGCACTCAGGATTATACATGAACAGACGCATACTCGTGTGCATTCGCATTAATGTACACATACAGAGAAAAAGAAACACACATACATCCACACGAGTGAGATAAGACGTCTGCTTCTATCAAATACAACTGTTTACACGAAAACATGTGTTCTGAAACCATGATGTTGCTGTAATTGAGAGAGATGACACTAATGTTATTCGGAGATCGGGAAGAGATAACGACCTTATAGGATTATGTTAAGTTTGGTCATGAGAAAAAACGGCCAAGGTATAATTCGGGGTTCATTTCAGATTTCCGCCAAATAAATTTAACCGTCATCACCGAAAGCTTTAATTGAAATTTCCATTTGAAACTAGGAAACTGAATCAAAACGAAAACTTGAGGCACTCATTCAATCTTAAAACCCCAGATGTACATGGTTATCAAACATCCAAATGCAATGCGCAGAGAAACAGAAACTACTCGTGGTATTTGTCAGGTAAATTGTCGTCTGAGGAGAGTCTACAAAAGTTAGGAGAGACCTTGTTTTTATCGGAGCAGCTGCTTCCCCGACCTATCTTTCGAGTAGTTTGTTGATATCTACGGTAGACAGCTGCGCAAATCACGACAGTTCAATTATTTGGTTCTGTAATGTTGATCGCGCAACGTTTAGTCACCGTCTTCATGTTACCCTTTTAAGAACGTTGTCCGTCCGTGCATGCAAAAACACACCGAAATAAACTCAGTTATTCCCGAGATGGAATCAAAGGGGGTGTTCTTGATTTACAGAAATTGAAATAAAAATAAATGAGATTAAAATATGGTGTACATGTAGTATAATATTTACTTAATGTAGTATAATCATATTTACTTAAAGCATTTACTTAAATTTTTCATTGTCTGTGTTTTTTTTTGGTTGTCGTTATTGATCAAACTTTCTATATTACTATTTGACCTTTTTCTCTCTGCTGAGACAAGTGTCTTTCATGCGCTGACCGTTGTTACACATACACACACACACACTCTCTCTCTCGTCTCTCTCTCTCTCTCTCACGCACACACATACACACATACACACACAAAAAACACACATACACACACATACATACACATACACACACACACACATACACACACATGTATATATAAATAGAGAGATAGATAAACAGATATATAGATAGATGTATAGATAGATGGATAGATAGATAGTAAGTGAGCAGGAGAGGAAACATATAACAGTCTGCATGTAAACAGAAAGATGATTTTTCTTAATACTTTAACCCCTTGGGCTCGATGCTATAGGGCACTGTAATTTTGTTTATTGAGAGACGACTCGATTTTCACATGGTTGACTTTGAAGGGAATGTAAACCCATGTTTTTTAAATAAAATTCTTCACAGAATATTTATTGTTTTACTTTATTCTGGTCAAGAATGTGTAATTTTTGGGACAGATGCATTAAGCAATAAAACTTTACCGTTTATCCAGTGTTTGACAAAAATTTGTATCATAATTTCTGGGCTCCTGTAGAAGCCCGTCGTCTCTGAGTGTGCAATGCAATTGGGCTTCTGTACAAGCCCGTCGTCCCCAAGGGGTTAAGATCGGGAGTCTTTTTATTGCGTACCTTCACATTCAATCGAAAATACACGCCCTTATCCTGTCTTACACTAATCACAAAATGAATCCGTGTGTAGTCTACCCTTTACAACAGTGTCAAGCTTGTAGAATATGAACATGATATAAGGTTAATAACGAAAACATCTCGCACTCCTGTAAGAAAAAAACACCCGTCAACTGAGTGGCACGTGCTACCTTCTTCAAAGGGTGATGTTGAATTCATATGTTTCTTGAATTCTGGTTGGTCAAAAGTATGTCACATGATGAAAAGTATACACACTATTCTGTGAGTCTGGGAGACAATCGTTCTGAAAGTACTATAGTAGTCGGAGAGTACAATAGTAAAGTACTATTGTACTCTCGGAGAGTACAATAGTAAAGTACTATTGTACTCTCGACAGCGGGATCGCGATTTGAGCTTAATTCAAAAGCCGAATGAATCGTATGTACAAACACATGTACCGTACGCTAGTTTTTTTTCCGTGCGTGTGAAAGATATTATAGCGTGCTACGCCCGTATGGAAGTTTGGCAAAGTTTAAGATTAACACCGGGTTAAGTTTGTTAAATTTGAGTTAGGATTATGTTAAAATAACAATGAGGAATAAATTAGTGTTTTATAGGTTTATGAAATTGGTACTCGACTAACTAGAATATACGTTAATGGAATTGTATCCCTATCCGTACCGCAAGTAAAAATATCGCGCACCTGTATGCCGTACGACATACACTTACTAATAAGGGTTACCGTAAGTACATTTCATTTTCTTTTCTTTCCTTTGTGTAATTTCCCTGTTAATTTGATGACGGATGTAAAACAATTATATCCTATCCTGAGAGTCTCTGTTTGAAACTATGATGCCCTCGGTTACGTTGACTGTTAACTATTTTCCCTCGGGGCTGCGCCCCTCGGGAAAATAGTACAGTCCACGTATCCTCGGGCTCGTCATAGTTTCAACCAGAGACTCTCGTATCAGTATATTATACAAATATACCAAAGCTGATGTAGAAGCTATAGTGGAAATTATCTATCTGAGAGGACTGCATATATATATTTTTCGACGAGGGCGAAAGCCCCGAGAAATAATTACTGCAGTCCTCGAATATAATAATTTCACTATACTTCGAAGCTTAATGCTTGTATATTTGTTTATATCCCTCCACTTTAATAAATGAAAATATTTTTTCAACGGCAGTCAATATGTTGTGCGAGCGCAGACACCGTATTCGCGCGCGCGATAAATTGATTGCGCTAAACTTTCAGCTAGTTGCTACGTACGACCTTGCGAGGAAGATCGGCATCTTCTCACTTATTAGCCTTGATTTGTTGCACCATTTTTCGTTTGTTTACATTATATTATTCCTGAGAGACAATAAGGAGGGAACCTCTTCGACGAAGTTCGAACTTTTGGACGCATGTAACGTAAGTTGACGTCTCATCTGTGTGTGTTTGGATGTGACATATGCTACTAACGTTCAGTCTCTCACCACGCCGCGCGTACCGACGGCGCTAACACTAACGTAACAGTAACACTAACAGTACGGATCGTCGCATTTCACAGCACAGAAGCTTGGCTTCGTGACACGTAGGCAAGTGATAACAACCGTTGAACCCTCGCAAGCCTCGCGAGTCATGGCAGATGAAAGCCCCCCTGACGCTGAGCTTTTAAGAAACAACATATGACTATGTTGACGCAGTCTTGCTTTCGAAACGCGAAAAGTTTCTACGCATGACGCAATTTGGCGGCGCCCGCCCGCCCCCGTGGCCCTGCAGTGCCAGTAAGTACACACAGACGCAGCGTAGGCGATGCGAGTTAATTTTTTGTAAATTTCCGCCCATTTCAATTTATGATTCAATAATCGCGCTAATACGCAAGGTCAAGTAATCTTCATTGTAACACCAATGATATGTTAAAAATACAATTAAAATAAAATAACATAGTAGTTAGTAATAAATTGTCAATTTTGAGTTTCGCCGCGAATGCGCCATTTTGTTTCGGTGTGAGATGCGCAGTATGCGCCAGTGCTGCCGAGACACAAATAGTGAAAAATATATACGGCAGCCTGTGGCGAGGATTTTAATTTCTAGTGGAAATTGTTTCATCGTGTTTAGCATCAATCAACAATTGCGATTCAGAAATGTCATGAATATTCATAGAGCGGATATAAATCTTTATAATATGTTACGCCTCAGAACTACATCCCGGACGAGCCGTTGCTTAAATTTGTTCTATTTCAAATAGTATGTGAAGATCGGCAAACAACTGAATTAGGTAAAAAATAGAGATCTACGATCAATAGCATATTGGTGGCCGTATTTAAGTTTAAAGAGTAATTATGTTGGCGTAAATATCAGCGGTGATTATATTGTTATTGTCCTTTACATGCTGTACATGCACCAACACATACGTTTTCATCACTTTATCAATACAGCGTGTTCGAACAGAGTGTAAGCAATATTTTATCATTACGATGAAACTTCGGCCAATATAACTGAAGACCAATACACTAATTATTTCCGAATGATGAAAAGCGATGAAAGCCGTTGCATGTAGAATATTTTCGTAAATATTCCATTATATTTTACAGCTATGATTAACACACGGGCGTACATGATGTAACAGGTGCCAATGAAGCTAAGAACTAAATTGCTGATACAAATGGTGAACTTTAATAGTGCAAAATTGTAAATGATTGAAACTTCTTATTAATGATAGCATCATTCCGTTTATTATACTATACATGGCTTTCATTCATGTCGATAGTAACGGATTATATGCTTGGCGCCAAAAATAATTAGTGACTATTGATAATATCTTGCCGCCGACTTTTCAAAGTCATTTCTTCAGAGTCGAGAACACCATATCACGAGTTGCGAGTGATATTTTCATCGACAGTGTGAGTTATTCTAAATGACATGCAAGCTGGCGTAAACAGCAATCCGCCCGAGGTGTTATAGCTGTAGCTCGCGCGGTGAGATTCTCCAACGTGTGCTACATGCGCTGACTAATGATGGCCGCGCATCATGCCATAGAGAAACTAATCTGAGTGCCAGAGGGGAGTCGAAGTGTCTGCACGTAACAACGCCACTTTTGACGAAGACGTAGATTATTAAACTTTCAAATTCGATGGAAGTCTTGAAGCACCATGTTATGTAAATGTCCACATTTTAGGCCAATTGGACAATAACGCGTCTTGGTAATATTTTACTTTTAAGCATGCCGAAGTCGCGAGATATGCACATAGAAGTCTAGATGTTATATATCTCTGCATGTTAAGAGTTAATTTAAAACCAAATTATGAACACAAGGCAATTTGACTGCATCGAGAAACTTCTTGACGTTTAATGCATAGTAACATGTTCTATATTGATATATATGACCTATCTATTTAATTGACCAAATAAGTGATGCGGTTTTTCTGAAACAAATTTGTTTTCATTTTCGTTATTCCTGCTTATAAAACAATAATTGTTTTATTTTTTTATAATAGTTGTTGTAGTTGATGCATTCTCCTATTCCGCTGATTCGCTACTTTCTAACGTCGTGTAGCTACTTTTATTCTATACGTGTTATTCATCATCATATCATTCATCAATCATTATCATCATCACCATGATCATCGTAGTCATACATCATCATCATATCATATCATCATATCAATGTATACATCTTCACAATTATGATTATGCACCTTCATATAATAAAAATATAAAACAATACTATGTAAAGATTTCATTGTACTTCCTCTTGCTTATTTAGATCCACAAAGCTGATCAGATTTTTTTTCTAACAAAAGCATATTTATTTTTTGAAGCAACACTCTGACATGTTTTGTTAAATAAAAATATATAGAAAGCGACAGTTGCGATCTAAAAACAGACAGAGACAAATAAAAATCTATTTCATACATTTTCACCTCTCTAATTCCTTATTATTCAATAACAATACTATAGGTTAAAATGTCATTAATTCTTTATTACTACTACTTCTATAATACTACTATCTAATTTGTACTATTTTAATAGTTTATCCCTCATATTGTTATATACTTTATTCATCATATTATAATTATCACTTTGTTAAATTCAAAACAATATAACACATTTAACCAAATAAGCTTACCTGACATTTTTGCCCGTGAAAACTTTTAGCATCTTTCGAAAATTGCCATGTTACTTCATAGACTCGTATGTACAAATATTATCATTAGAATTGATGGTGCTCAGATGTAATAATTCATGAAAAGAGAGAAGAAATCAGAACAATAATATGGCTGATGCAGAAATAATTTAAAACCAACTAAAAAATGTTCCGAGGATATGAATCTACATTTTCAACGAATACCCGACTATAAAATACAGCAAAGCAAACTGTCTCCTTTTCTGTCCTTTCTTTTCAGAGCCAAACAGATCAATATTTCTATTGCTGATATGCCGCCTTATATAACACACGTTCATTATTATCAATATAAGAGATGATTAAATATTGAAAGACGGCCCTTTTTTCGCTCTTAATGAAGCATTTCCCATAGAACCAGAATCGCCGGATATTCGTCTCTGCGTATTCACTGAGTTATCTCAGCGGATTCAGGAATTGTTGCGTACATCGAGTTTATTAAGTGCTGCTGCCAATTTTTTTTGTTTGTTTTCATAATCGGGAGCAAAATAAAAAAACAGTTCCCTAAATGTCAAAGGTGTTCTCAATTTGTTTATGCCCAACGGTAGTTGAGTTGGCTAGTGCGGGCTTTTATCGCAAAATCCTCCAGTAAAAATCTAACCTAAAGGTCTTGATGATATCCGTATTACTAGCCAAAACGCCCACACGACCACATGGTTGATCCTACAAACCGCAGACGGGACGGCGAAGGTGCAAACTTATTGTGGTCATTGCTAATTGAGGTGTATGTTGAAGGAGGCATCGTGGCAGATGCGTATCAGCAACAACCCCTTAACATATATACTGCCCAGTTTTCCTGATATT
>JZLH01S0565054.1:15334-31166 GCA_001188425.1 Eucidaris tribuloides
CGTAACGTAAGTTGACGTCTCATCTGGTGTTGTTTGTGTTGACATATCTACTAACGTTAGTCTCCACACACGCCGCGCCGTACCGTAGGCCTAACACTAATGTAACAGTAACACTAACAGTACGTGATCCGTCGCATTTTCACAGCACGAAAGCTTGGCTTCGTGACACGTAAGGCAAGTGATAACAACCCCGTTGAACCCTCGGCAAGCCTTGGGGTCATGGCAGGATGAAAGGCCCCCTCGCCTCGAGCTTTAGAAACAACTATGACTATCGCAGTCTGCTTCCGAAACGGAAAAAGTTTCTACGCAACTGACCAATTTGGTGCAGTGCAGTAACGTACACAAGACGCAGCGTAGGCGATGCGAGTTAATTTTTTGTAATTTTCGCGATTTTCATTTATGATTCAATAATCGGCGCTAATAGCGAAGGTCAACGTAATCTCTCATTGTAACACCAATGAATGTTAAAAATACATTAAAATAAAAATAACATAGTAGTTAGTATACTAAAATTGTCATTTTGAGTTTCGCCGGCGAATGAACGCCATTTTGATTTCGGTGTGAGCATGCGCAGTATGCGCAGTGCTGCCGAGACAAAATAGTGAAAAATATACGGAGCTGTGGCGAGGATTTTTAATTTCTAGTGAAATTAGTTTGATCGTTTTAGCATCAATCAACCAATTGCGATTCAGAAAATGCTCATGAATATTCATAGAGGGATATAAATTTGTATAATATGGTTACGCCTCAGAACTACATCCCGGACTGAGCCGTTGTTAAATTTGTTTCTATTTCAAATAGTATGTGAGATGCAAACAACTGAATTAGGTAAAAGATAGAGATTGAGATCCAAATAGCATATTGGTGGGTATTTAAGTTTAAAGAGTAATTACTGTTGGCGTAAATATCAGCGGTGATTATATTGTTATAATTTTCCCTTTACACCTGTAAGCAACCAACATAGACGTTTTCATCACTTTATGCAAATTAAGCGTGGTTCAACAGAGTGTAAGCAATATTTTTATCATTACATGAAACTTCGGCCAAATAACTGAAGACCCAAATACACTAATTTATTTCCGAATGATGAAAAGCCGATGAAAAGCCGTTGCAGTTGAATATTTCGTAAAATATTTCCTTATATTTACAGCTGATGATTAAACCAGGGGATACATTGATGTAACAGGTGCAATGAAGTAAGAACTAAATTGTGATGCAAATGGTGAACTTTAAATAGTCAAAATTGTAAATGATTGAAGACTTCTTATTATGGAAGCATCATTCCTGTTATTATATATACTGGGTTTTCATTCATGTCGAAGTAACGGATATATGACTTGGCGCAAAAATCAATTATGACTATTGATAATATTTTGCCCCCGACTTTTCAAAGTCATTTCTTGAAGATCAGAACACAATATCACCGAGTCTGCGAGTGTATTTTCATCGACACGTGAGTTATTCTAAATGGAATGCAGTGGCGTAAACAGAATCGCCCGAGGTGTTATAGCGTGTAGGCTCGCGGGATGATTCCTCCCAACGTGTGCTACACGCTTGACTAATGATGCAGCGGCATCATGCCATAGAGAAACTAATCTGAGTGCAGAGGGGAGTCGGAAGGTGGTCTCACTAACACGCCCACTTTTGACGAAGACGTAAATATTAAACTTTCAAATTCGATGCGAAGTCTTCGAAGACCATGTTCATGTAAATTCCAGGATTTTATGGCCCAATTTTGAAAATAACTGCGGTCTGGTATATTTAACTTTTAACATGCCGAAGTCGCAGATCTGCACCAAATAGTACACATAAAGTCCATAGATGGTTAAATCCTCTGGCATGTTAAGAGTTAATTTAAAAACCAAATTATGAACACAAAGGCAATTTGACTGATCGAGAAACTTCTTGACCTTTAATGCAAGTAAAATTTTCTAATTTGATATAATGATGCTACTATTTAATTGAAAATAAGTGATGCATTTTGAAACAAATTTGTTTTCATATTGTTATCCTGATTATTAAACAATATTTGTTTTATTTTTTTATATAGTTGTTGTAGTTGATGATTACTCCTATTTCCGCTGATGCTACTGTTTCTACAGTCGTGCTACTACTTGTATTTATACTTGTATCATCATCATCATCATCATCATCATCATTATCATCATCACCATGATCATCGTAGTCATCATCATCATCATCATCATCATCATCGTAATCATCTTCACAATTATGATTATCACCTTCATAATAATAATAATAATAATAACAATACTATGTAATAGATTTTTCATTTGTCTCTCTCTGTTATTTAGATCACAACTGCTGATCAGTATTTTTTCTAACAAGCATATTATTTTTTTTAACAAACATGTCTGACATGTTTGTTAAAAAAAATATAGAACGACAGTTGCGATCTAAAATACAGAGAGAGACAAATGAAAAATCTATTTCATCACATTTTCACCTCTCTGAATTATCCCTTTTATTCAAATAACAATACTATAGTTAAAATGTCATTAATCTTTATTACTACTACTTCTACTAAGACTACTACTACTAATTGTTACTATTATTAATTTTATCCCTCATTATTGTTATTACTATTATCATCATCATTATAATTATACACTTTGTTAAATTTCAAAACAATATAAACCACATTTTAACCAAATACTTCCTGACATTTTTGCCTGAAAACTTTTAGCATCTTCGAAAATTGCATGGTTACTTCATAGAACGTTATAGGTACTAAAGTATTAATCATTAGAATGATTGTGCTCAGGATGAATAATTTCATGAAAACTAGAAGAAAAATCCAGACAATAATATGCTTATGCCAGAACAATAAATTAAAACAACTAAAAAAATCAGTCCGAGGATATGAATCTACATTTTCAACGGAAACCCGACCTCATAAAATACAAGAAAGCAAACTGTCTCCTTTTTCTGTCCTTTCTTTCTCAGAGCCCAAAGGGATAATATTTATATTGTGATATGCGCTATATAAAACAGTTCATTATTATCAATATAAGACTGATTAACATATTGAAGACGGCTTATTTTTGCTTTAATGAGCATTCCCATAGACACCAGAACGGGATATCTCGTCTCTCGTATTCCATGAGTTAATATCCTCCAGCGGATTCAGGAATTGCTGGTACACGAGTTTATTAAGTCTGCTGCATTTTTTTTGTTGTTTTCATAATCGAGGAGCAAAATAAAAAAAAACAGTGGCTAAATTTCAAGGTGTTCTCAATTTGTTATTGCCCAAGGTAGGTTGAGTTGGTAGTGGGGCTTTTACTCGCAAAATCCTCCAGTAAAAATCTACCTAAAGGTCTTGATGATATCCGTATTACTAGCCAACATCCCACACGAGATGAGTTGATCCTACAAAACACGCAGACGGAGACGGAGATGCAAATTATTGTCGTCATTCTACTTTGAGGTGTTGTTGAAGAGAGCATCTGTGCAAGATGCGTATCACAACAACCCGTTAACTATATATCGCAGTTTTCCTGAATTCATCGAAGTGTAATAAGAGGATAAGGAACGGTATATATGTACTTATTTCGGTTTCTAATCTGTCTCTCTGCCACATCCTCGGGTGTTCGACAAACCGTGTTATCACGAATGACGACACATAACAATTGTGTTTGCGTGGTAGCCAGTCGAATGATGAGGGATAATTTATTGGATTCCTAGAAGTAGTTGTAAATAACTCAAGTGTAAAAAAATAAATATCACAACGAGATCTAGCACATCACCACGGTTTGTATTTATGGTTAAAGCTCAGGTTTCACTGTAAATAAGTAATTTACACCCAGTCATCTATATGTGTTGAATTCATATTGCACGATTTATCATACAATATAATTATAATAACTGCCCCTGAGAAAGCTTACATTCCGATTTTTAGAACTCTTAAGTATTCAACACCTACAAAAGGACTGTTAAATGTAGATATTATAGTAAAATGTCCGAAAAGAAGAAAGCAAATTTAGTCAAGCGAGACGAATAGCAAAGTTAATTTTTGATGAGTGGAAGGAAAGGACATTTAATATATTGAATTATTTCAACCTACACAAAATATTTATTTATGACAGGAACCGAAAACTCTACAAACTACAATATCATACAATATAGTATAAGTCAGGATATATCAAAACTTTCATATCATATCAAATCATCATCACATCATATCAGATCAAATCATATCATATCATATATCATATTGTATTCTATCCTATCCTGTCCTATCCTCCAACATACACTATGTAATATCATATATCATATTGTATTCTATCCTATCCTGTCCTATCCTCCAACATACACTATGTAATATCATATATCATATCATATATCATATCATATATCATATCATATCATATCATATCATATCATATCATATCATATCATATCATATCATATCATATCATATATATCATATCATATCATATCATATCATATATCATATTGTATTCTATCCTATCCTGTCCTATCCTCCAACATACACTATGTAATATCATATATCATTTCATATCATATCATATCATATCATATCATATCATATCATATCATATCATATCATATCATATCATATCATACCATATCATATCATATCATATCATATCATATCATATTTCATATCATATCATATCATATATAATTATAAATGTAAAATGATATTACATTATTTGAAACGTAACATTGTATGTATGTTTAAATTCTGATATAAAAACAATAATTCATCTCCTTTTACTTTTTATTTTAATTTAATTTCATTCTATTTCTATTGTGTAAGTGGTTGTGTAACTAAAATTGTGATATGTTATCGGAGTTTATGATTAATATATCTGAGATAATAGTTCATTTCCCTGTGAATGTAAAATGGACCCTCCTGAAAAACAGGATAGCTTCTCGCTGAATACTATCGGATCGCATATTTTTTGATTGCACTTTGTTTTGTATTGTATATTTTACTTTAACAGTTATGAAATACAAAACCATACCATATAACTACCAGTCAGTTAAACCTTCGTTATAAGTACGGACCACAGAGTGACCACCGCAGACACGTGGACTATAATCTGAACCGACGGACCTGTTTGAGAATACTGAATGAGATGCAATAAAGGTAAATTTCCTTCACTAAACACAATTACAAGGAGAATAGCGGCTATCAATAGAATCAATGTAGTGGCGATTAATCTAAATTACAAGTTAATTGCACCGAGTTAATAATAAAGAAGGGGCATCCATGAAGCAGAAGCTGACCAGCTCTTACCTTATAGAAACGTGTCTCGTCTTAAAGGGACACTACCAAACTTTGACATGAAAATAATGCTGGTGGTGACGGTTTATTTCAGAAAACGTCAAAGTAAATTTCAAGTGAACTCTTTTAAAGGTTTCAAATGAGATGGTTGATTCTACAATCTATAATATGATACAGGTCAAATTGTTGAGATGGAAGCACGTTGTACACAAGAACTGGAACACTGTCTTAGTGGATTTGTCTGTTGTTTTCATCATTGAGGTTACTTTTGTTAATATATTTATCATTATCATTTATCTATTTATTATTCTTATCATTACTATTGCGCAATCACCACGTATCTATTCCATAAATTAAAAACTGAAAGAAAATGAAAATATGGTGCACATTCCATTTTCAAATGATTCAATGATTACTAGGTATTATGGTCATTATTTTGTAACACTCTCGTTTCGTCGTAATATTTACTTATGATATTCATAACCGGCCTTGGAGTATTGATGTGTTGATATGTGTATTGATAGGCATTAGATTAACTGTCTGAAATACTTTGGTATTGCGAAACAAGGCCTTAATAAGGCTTAAATATTGACTAAAACATTAAAAATTGAATAGATGAGTATAGTAGCGTAATTTGCTTAAAAATCTTAAATTAATTATATATTCATCACTCTCAGCAATTCATGCAAGTAATGTTTAGTGAAATGCGTGTACTAAGCTATTTTTGGCTTTATGTACGTAAAAAACCAGACACATAATAGCATGCGATGGATCTGAGTTATGGTTGCTAATTAAAATTGAAAGTGGGTAGGAGTGCGAAAAATTATGAGTACTTGGCAATATACGTTGAGTGTAGGATCTTAACAAAAATTTGAATAAAATGATTATAGAAGCGTAATTTGCTTAAAAATAAAATAAAATAAATTATACACTAATCATTCTGAGTGGTTCATAGGAGTAATATGCAGTAAAAAGCGTCTAGCTATTCTTTTTACATAATGTACATAAAAAAATTCTGGACACGTACAAGCATGCGATGGATCTGAGTTATGGTAGCTAATAAAAACTGAAAGGCGGTAGGAGTGCGAAAAATCATGAGTTCGTGACAGAGGTTCAGATACCTTGTCGTCTTTCGACACATATTGGCAACCTAGGTAGGTATGTTTTGTTTAGCTTGTACCTCGTCAACTGGATTTAGGTGAAACGGACGACCAAGGTATTATCAATCATCATAACTGTTTCTTCGGTGCTAACGATCTGGTGTTTTTATGGCCGGGCATAAAAAGTATAGATGGCGAGGATTTTGCCGAGCCATGAAATTCTCGCTTTATAGCGTTGTTTGTAATATTTTGTCGAGTTCGTATCGAAGGAAATTCGAACGAATCGTAAATCGTAATTGTTTAGTTTACGGAAGGATATCTGGTATCCGTGTTTGCTTTCCATCTGTGATCTTCGTTACGGCGAAAGATCTCGAACGGCGAATTGCTTTCCTGGGATGTATTATTAATAATCAGGCTTCACGCAACACGAACTAATTTTCACGTTGTACTCCATATGAAGAGATGCCCATATGAACGAAACAGTTATAGATTGGGATAAAAGTGTTATGTACTCTACACGGCTGATATTCGAAGAAATTTGCTTGATTAATATAACTCATGTTCAGCCTACAAGTTCTTAGAAAGTCAAAAGAAAATGGGTCAATGTGTAATGTCTATCAGGTTATACAACTTACATAAGATGGTCTGTTACTAAAAAGTAGCACTACTCAATTACATTAAAGTAATTCCTGAAATCCTAATTCAAATCATGTTGATTAAATACAAATAAGGTCAAATTATTACTTTTTTATCACAAAACGGTCATGACCTTAACAAGCCATTTTAAAGATTAAAATCAAAGAATTAAATCCTCCAAAGGACTTTTTTGAAATACGTAATTTTGGAATAATTTTGTTAACTCTTTAACGTGCAAGGGTCGCAAATATGCAACACACAGTACGTGAAATGTCCATAGACCTGTAATTTCTATGGAACGTATTAAGGGTTAAAATACGATTCATTACACAAACCCGGACCTTAATAACACTCAGGACGTTGCGAAATACAAGGGTATACATAGTGTTATATCTTAACACCGTAAACGTAACTTGTAACACAGAATCACTTTCATTTCCAAAAGCAAGAGGGCCTCACCTTGCACTCATAACAGCAGAGCAACGTGCTTGAGCATTGTTGCAAAGTGCATAGTTTCGTGACTTGATGTGCCCCTGCATGAGGGATCAAAAGTCGTCTCAAAATGCTTAAGATGAAATCCATTAAGTCACCTGCCATTTCTTTCCTACGATCAAACACCCTAAGCCCATGGGAGACAACAGACGCTTTATCAAAAAGCTGTTCGGACTGCCCACCTCCTACGCACAATTCCCTATTATAGAGGTCCTATCATGCAAGCTGTGATCGAGGAAACGCACCTTAATGATGAACTTGAAAGCAGTGGGCACTGAAACAACAGCCGTCGCTGAAGGACTGAACTCGTATATCCCTCGGGAAGCAACCTTTCTAAAAATGCAATTTCTGTACAGGCTAATAGGTTATCATGGGGTACTACATGTCAATACTAAGCAAACATGCAAAAGCGAAAAGAATTTTTTTCTACATCTGCCCCTGTGGTCAAATACAGACCTATACGAATATGTCATATAGGTGCGATACGTATATAATCTACCCAATTCCCGTGTGACATTGGAAACCCCAAACTGGTGGCATTTACGTCGACATTAACTGCAAAATTTGAGTGCTACGGTTGACACACGAAATTGAAAATTTTGTGGGAGAGTACGAGGAAGCGTCGTGGCTCAGTGGATAAGACTTCGTTTTCTGGACCTAGAGGTCCGTGGTTCGAATCCACGCCGTGGAGGTTGTGTCTTTGGGTAAGGCACTTTATCCCCATTACCTCGTCCCTCGGATAGGACGTCCCGTGTTGAGACTGAAATCCCTGAACACGTAAAAGAACCAACGCACTTCATCGGAAAGAGAA
The DNA here is from genome assembly GCA_001188425.1 of Eucidaris tribuloides. Lineage (NCBI taxonomy): Eukaryota > Metazoa > Echinodermata > Echinoidea > Cidaroida > Cidaridae > Eucidaris > Eucidaris tribuloides. The sequence continues at coordinate 23,649 of JZLH01S0565054.1, forward strand.
GGGTGAAAACCCGGTGTTGTGGTCACATATCTACATGCACATACTACGTTGGTGAAGTAAAGTTCTAAGTATACCGACGCAACAGAACAGAAACAGAAACTCCCCTGTCCGGTTGGCCTCTGCATTGGGATGTTGGACAGTACCCTTGAAGAAGAAGTGCGTAAAAGAAACGGAGGGCGTTAAGAAGGTGATGTGCTACAAGTAGCGGGTATGGCAAAGGTGGTGGAATCCAAATATCTTGGAACAACAATACAATTAAAGAAATGGAGGGTGTCGTATGAAAGAGAGGAGATTACAAACAGGTTTCATTGGGTGGAAGTGAGTGGCTGGAGTGGTTTGTGGAAAGGGCGTCAACAAGAACAAACGGGAAGGATTACACTGTGATAGTGAGACCACCTATGATGTGGTAACTAGAGGCAGAGGAATCGAAAAAAAGCAGAAGCCGAGATAGAGGTATCAAATAGAAGATGATGAGAATTTGCATGACAGCAACAGGAAGGGAGAGGTAGAAATGAGCGTGAGGATGGGGCAGCACATGTGGGACAGTGTAGTGGCACAGAGATTGGGACACGTTGAGATAGTTTGGACTATGACTACACCTACACTATCATGTAGGTTAGATGTCAAAGTTTGACAAATCTTTAAATGGCGTTTCAACAATGTTCAGTGGTGTCTTTAACTTTATTCCAGATATAATACTGTAACGTCTGATCATGATAGCGTCGGTTACCTGGCAGAAGGGCCTTAACATTTATTTTTGTCTCTAACTTGAAAACCATTGGCTATTTTCACTTGAAATCAAAGTCGTGTGATATATTTAGATCCTTCTGTTAGTCTGTTTAGTGCAAATATCAAATAACGCAACATTTCTCAAATTTACCGTTAAGACCCTATTGTCGGGAACATAATGCTAGAGCCCTTCTGCCGGACAACCAACGATTATAAGTGTACAGGTTTAATAAACCTTACAATACAATCCTCACATTCATATTGAGACAAATCGATTTTTACTCTAAGCACACACGTCATGATACGTGGGCCGCACTCTTGAAAACGACACGGCTCGTTTCCGTTTGCAAGAATGGATGCATTATATACCGATAATCTACAAAAGAACGGAATAAAACCTATCGATTTTTGTTTATATACATAGAAATAGTCGTGCATCTTAATCGCAACGGTACTTTCACATCAGTCTCGGATCGCCGTATATTGTGTACTCACGGGTTTATGTTACAGGATTACGCATTCTGGAGGAGCCGCAGGAAAACTTTCGTTGAGTGCAAGATAAATATTCCGAAGCATTAACTTGCCGTTTGTGACCTACAAATTTGAACTGCATTCCGAGGATTTGTATTTTACGAGTATTTAAAACACACCCGAGGTTACCGCGGAGACGGTTAAACCTGAGGTGAAGGGTATAGGGTAGTGGGATTATTATGTCTTTGGATGCTGCGGTAACCGTAATTTGATTTATTTTATTCCGAGCAAGTTGTATATTATATTATACGCCTCTCCCATGAACTTTACTATTGTATGTTTACAGAAATAAATTTCGATCTTTATTTTTGTTTTTGTCCTCACACGTCAACCCAAAATATGTGTTGTAATGCTATCATACCATAGTACTATCGCCTTGTTCATCCATCTACCGCAGAGGTTTATGGAGGTATCTTTCTCCGGAAAAAAAATATCACGATACATAACTGTGAATATACACTTTGAGGAGGGATATCTAATTATTTCACTCACTTTTGATACTACATGTACAACACTCTATGTAAGTCCGATCCAACTTATCAAAAATTGATTCTACTTTCAGCAGCGAACGGAAGCACACTTCCGCATGTAAGGTTGAACATAATGCTCTTAACTTTGATTTTGCAATAAGCTATGCTGAAGGGAAAATGCAAACAATGTGCCATAGTTCGTTGAAGTTGTTTGCCCTAGTTTAGAAAAAGGGAGCACGTGTCAAGTTTGAGTTGTTGGTGTTTTGAAACATCCTGACCATGCTTCACCTTCAGGCCAAATTTTTGTGGGGGAAATAATCATTCTATTAAGAGATATTTAAGTCAAAATACCGTGAAATTGCATTGATGCCAAATGACAAACACAAATTTCCCATTTATGAGAAATGACACCTTTGTCAGTTGCATCCTTTTGCCCAAGTAGGGCAATAATATTCGAACATTTCTGAGGCTATCTGTCCCAACCTGTTTCATACAGTATACATATATTATCATTTACATTATGTACATGTACAAGAAAAAATAAATATGGATGATATTTATTCAAAAAGACAGAGAGAGGAAAAGAAAGCAAAACGAGAGTATTAGAGGGATACAACAGAGATTCGTGTGTGGTTTATGTTAAACTAAAATGTGCCATAAGGATTCTGCAAGTAAAACCTGATGGGAAATCGCTTCCTCCCCATTCTTCGTTCAGTAGAGAAAGGTTCAACAATATCATACTTCTCTCCCAGCAATACACCAAGGAATATTTCAAAGAAGCTGTCGTTAAGGTGTATAGGGGGGGGGGGGGTGGAGGGGAGGGGAGACTGCATGTTTAATCTTCATCCAGGTAAGTCGCCTCGAGTCCAAGGGCTGGAAACTGAATTGATTTCGATCACACTTCAGTAATATCTAATAATGGCGAAGGCCGCTGGTGAGATCTCGATGATAATGGATCCGACGGAGAGGTATGGCAACCAGCGACGGGCAGGTGATCGACCTGTCATCACACTGTCATCTATGTAATAGGTTTTGTGCGTCTTAGACAGACAGTAAGAAAAACAGAAACGCTCACACATCCGTCTTTCTTGCAATACGTCTTTCCACGTGTATAGCTGTACGTTGCATCATGTTGAGAGGCGTATTGTATGTACATGTACGTATTGTCAATCAAAATAATTATATTAAAATGACTTACCAAATAACAAGAGTTCGAAAACTTCGGAAATTTGTCTCCAGTTTGTGCTTTGAGTTGCAGAAAATCAAATACACATGCAAACATCAATACGTACACACACGTATGTATAACCCTGTGTGTGTGTATGTGTGTGTGTGTGTGTGTGTGTGTGTGTGTGTGTGTGTGTCTGTCGTGTGTGTGCTGTGTGTGTGTGTCTGTCTGTCTGTGTATGTATGTATGTGTGTGTGGGTGGGTATAACATTATGGCGTATCACTGTTTCTTACTATAAAATGTCTTTACTGTAATTTCAGATTCAGCTGACTGGTATTTGTCTCTTGTGTCAAAAGAAGGAACAAGTTGCTGAACCATCTTGAATCCTAGGGTCTATACAGTAAATAAACGTTTTGTAATTTGAACCAAAGTGTACTGACTTTGTTTCAAAACTGTTTACTTCATAAGTTTTAATATAATGACTTGGACAAGTTATTTTTCTAATGACATGTGGTAGCCCTTGTATGATACTTCTACTTTGCATTCATAAATTAACTTGTGACGCGAAAATTGCTGTAGTTTATTCATAAACCATTTACAAGCTTCCCTCGTTGTGCTTTTTACTACCAAATTGTTGGTAAAGTTTCCCCTTCTTCTTTTTCCACCTGCCGTAGGTTCTATTTTGAACTTTACTGAGAATGTAAAGACACTAAGATATGACTGGGAAACACTTGATGATATACTTTCAGCGTTTTCCAGGTTCCAGACTATAAGAACAATCACTGTAACTTCGGTGAAAGTAGACAATTAGTGCTCGTTTGATTTGTAGACCTTAAGGTTCTTTTGATCACTTTGTGGGTAAGATTCAAGGTTTTGTTTTCCTCTTCAAATATTATAATCGACAAGATTTAGTATAAAATCTTTAGAGAAAACATATTTTATATAAAATTTATAGAATAAATAAAAAAATAAAGTAAAATTCATACCCATCAAAAACCATTTTTAGAATTAAAGACAGAATAATATAAATAAGCAATGTCATTCATGTGCTAAGTTTTAAAATAGCTGTTGATATTTCATGCAAGAGTTGATCAGACCAAACACAATCCACCACGGTGATTACCATAGCAACCATAACATAAGTCTAGGGGACATTATTTATGAAATATTCATAAATATTATGAAACACGCTATATATTAGAAAAACATATTGTTCCCGAGGGTATTATTAATTGTAAATATCATAGGTACATATTTGTTTATTCAAATGTCAACGTGTTGATAGGAAGCCTGTTAAAGCAGAGAAAGACAGAGTAAAGTTTATTTATACGGCTACGATTTATTACTGCAGATATTTTAATTCATGCCAGAGACTTGCGTCTAAATTTTGCGACAGAAGATTGGGAAGATTACATGTTTAGAGGCACCAGTAGCAGGAGACGACTCCCTAAGTACGGCGGAGCTAGCCGCCAGTGGATGGTTCCTATTTGGTTTCAGCACTATCGTCACTATTGTGAAGTTGAGCCTGCGGCCATATTTAATTCAAGAGTCAGGAAATAATATATATCCACATAGCTTAAATATCAACACTTCTGTTTCTATAAATACACTCTTATCGAGGTCAGTTAATCGTAGCTTCATAGAGTCACAACCATTTTCGCTGAGCTGTATAGTTTTACGTTGTTTAAACACCTGTGTACACTCATTTCTTTGTTAATGGGTTAGCATCGAAATGAAAGAGGACGACTGCTTCATTAGTGGGCCAAGTTTAGCTTCATCATCGCATGTCAATTCTTGGTAAGGGTTCAAACCTTGTTTATGCACCACATTGAAACCTATACCCGTGGAGAAAGTGGCCAGTTGTAGGTGCAAACACACACAAACACGTGAATTCACATTAAACTTGTGTGCGAGTATACCAAATATGACTGTGCGTACACTATTTTACACGCTGCTGCACACACACACACACACACACACACACACACACACACACACACACACACACACACACAACCAACCACAACCAACCCCAACCAAACCACACACACACACACACACACACACACACACACACACACACACACACACACACACAGAGGAGAGAGAGACATAGAACCCACAGACACACAGACACACACACAACATAAATAACACACATTTATTTATTCACACACACAGACATAGACACACACAGACACACACAGTCTCACACACAAACAACATTGATAACACCCATCCACGTATTCACACACACATACACACACACATACATATACACACAAACAGGGGCGTCGATCCATGTTTCGGATTTGGGTTAAAAGTAAACAAAAATGCTCGAAATTGTCGGCGCGCCAAATTGTAATACATAATTTTGCGCGCGAAGCGCGCCGAAAAATTGACAATTTTGTATGTTTAATAGTATTTTCATGACCATGTTCAATGGTTTTCCAATGCTTTTTAAAACAATATTTGCATTGTATATTATATGAATTTTTCAAGTTCGTCAAATTATTGGTGGCGGGGGCGCGGCAAAATCGATTTCCTCAAAATAATTTTCACTTGTGGGGCGCATCGTTCCCCCCAGGATCGGACTCCTCTGCACAAACACACCGCACATTTCACACGCCATACACCTACAAATACACACCAACACGCTTAAGCATAATACATTACACATAGTGTTTATTGACCCTTTATTGCTATTATTGAAGGGTACCTGCTTTTGGTACTATAGCGCAGCATTATCCGATGTACGGATTATTATAATTACCTTATTTCACTGAGTTATTTTCCACCATAGGTTCACATCTACCTACGTTCGGTTTTCTGCCATGTTTGAATTATAATGGCATACTTTACTTTTTTGGATTTAAGGTTCTTATTTTTCACATTATATACATTTTCTTACACGTCTTTATGTTTATTTTTTTAATCAGCGAATTTTCAACAATTAGTTTCCTCGTGAAAAATCATTTCGCTCGAATGTTGGCTGACATTAACATGTTATTTAGCACTGTGCAATTCAGTGTTGAAATAAATTTATGCTTGATGCATTATTGTATATCCATGTACAGTTTTGGTTGTACATAAATATATTTAATTGCAACATTTTTAGTTTCCATACTTTTGGATTTCATAAATGTTGAAATCTCATGTAATTGCGAAAACTGACTCCTCAGCACAGACAGACATACACATAGACTGACACAGACAGACAGTCAGACACAGACAGACACAGACACAGACAGACGCACATACAGACACAGACACACACAGAAACACAGACACACACTGACACACACAGACAGACACACACACACACACAGACACACACACACACACACAGACATACAGACACACACACACATACACACACATATTTTTTGTTATTTGAAATGAACAGTACGAGAGTCCGACACGTCTATTGTATTATGACAGTGTCCCATGATTAAGCAAAGATTTACACCTGGCGCCATAGTTAAAAGTTAAACTTTGGGTACCTTCTTTGTTTTGTTTTGTTTTGAGGGAAGGATCTCTCAATTTAGGTTGTGAATAGCACTTGCAAATGACTCATTCCTTTATACATTTCCATAACGTTTAAGTTAGTTTGCACTCACCATTTTAGCGAAACATTTGCAATTCAAAGAAATGTCATGATGAAAGTAACAAGTGCAATTCACCTGTAAAGTAGATATTGCAAGTAACCTGAAGTGATGGTCGTAATGGAGTTTCTGACGTGTAGGCCTACGTGAGGGCAGGAAAACTCCATTAATCCTTGAAGACAGTTTGATTTTGATATAACACTCATTCCCCATGCACCCCAGTCCGAGAAAACTCGTACTTAGTCTCCAACAGGTTAACCCAATGAGCCGTGGATTATTTATGCATTCCTACTTTGAGCATGGGTAAGTCCATGCTAGAGTAAGTATTATACCAAGTTGTTGCAATCTACGGAAAATTAAAGTTAATGATTAGAGTTGAAAACAACCTGTTTGTTTTCCTTTATTGTTTCTTTCCAATAAAAGCGGTCATACATCGGAGTCAGACAGTCAGTTAATCTCGAGCACTGTATACGCAGCTGCCAACACACTGAGGTTACTGCATCAGACAAAATCTAACTGGCAGTAGTATTAATTCGGAAAATGAAGTCCAATATCAGAAAGAGGTGCAAATTATAATGGGTCAAATGTAATCAAAACACGTCTTGATTTATGTGGTCATAAATGTCGATGACGGGCACCCCATCTCTAGTTATAATTTCCGGTTTGTTTGACACGTTTATACACACGACGTGGCTAAATCGTCAGAAAGATTTAATTTCCTTTTACTCAAAAGAGTATACTTTGAAATTTTACGTAGACCAGATAAGTTAAAATTTCAAGTGTATAATGTGATTATTCAAAAGATTGCGGATATAAATCTTAAACAGTAAAATGTTGGGTTCAAGCAAGGAGGGGGATTTTATTGGAGAAATTAGTTCCTCACAGCGTGTATGTGTGCGCATGTGTGTGTGTGTGTGTGTGTGTGTGTGTGTGTGTGTGTGTGTGTGTGTGTGTGTGTGTGTGTGTGTGTGTGTGTGTGTGTGTGTGTGTGTGTGTGTGTGTGTGTGTGTGTGT
>JZLH01S0565110.1:0-11749 GCA_001188425.1 Eucidaris tribuloides
AACAGCAGGCGTCAATGACCTTCTTGAGCCCAATGTCAATTTTTTAAAGCAATTTTCTATGTACGTGAAACTGGGCAAGACACATTTTGGCTATCGCCTTGTTTTATGGTTTTCATTGTATCAGAGATTGACAAATGCGGTATTTCTCAAGTAATGGAATAGACACCCAACATAGTGCCTAAAGTTGTTCATATAATGAAGAGTCTTCAAATCATCAAAAAGAGCTTTCATTTCTTTGCAGTACTTTGTGCACAGGAAAAATTATGTCCATCATCTGTACTGAAACCTTGTAGGATTGTAGAATCAGCCAGAAAATAGCCCACTACCACGTGAGCCATCTGTCTGTAAACATGTAGATAAATGTATAATAGAGACGTATGTACAAAAGACATAGACTAAACATGTAGATAAATGTATGAGAGTAGGCACTTACCTGTACAAAAGACATAGACTAAACATGTAGATAAATGTATGAGAGTAGGCACTTACCTGTACAAAAGACATAGACTAAACATGTAGATAAATGTATGAGAGTTGACTATTGTATGTACAAAAGACATGGACTTTAATAGGAAGTTCAACAGGTATGTACATGTACATTACCATATTCATGTACACCTGTACTATTGAGATCCTGTCATAATGATGATGGGATTGATGTCTAATACCAACTGAAATGCTTATACTGAAAAGACATAAAGTTCTGAATGATGAAGGAGTTCATTCCTTGTTATTTTTTCCTCTACATAGGAACTTGTGCTTGTGTTTCAAGGCAGTTGCTTTCTTACATCATGGATCCTACTACATGTACATACTGTATTTGTGCACATTACATGGAATGATCTCAATCAGTCACTGAATGACAGCTGACATTTATCACTGAGTTAGTCACTCAATGACATAATCCCTGTTTAGTTCCAGACATTTGATAGCATTTTTGGTATGGCATTGGCTTGTGATATACTGTAGATATTAGTATACTGTGAATGTGTATTTTTTAAAGTCTTCCCATCTCGTTGGCATTACCCCTCCCATACCCCACTCTCACACCCAGCCAGACTCTCAAATATCCATTGGAATTCAAAATTCAAATTAAAAATTGTACATTGTAGTTTTATACTACCAGTAGTCTACTGCCCATACTCTGAAACTTGTGAAACTTCGTGTAACTCCTGGTCTTGGATGTGGAGAAAATCATACATTTGATGAGTAAAATAAGGCCATGGTATCTATAGATCAGGAAATCTGAAATTTTAATGTTCAATAATACATGTTGTCATGTACAGCATACAGAAAAGATCTTGTTTTTGGTAAATTGCTTTACATAGTATGTTAATGAACTGTGTACTTTTTATTTTGTTGACTTTCTTGAACAAATCTTGTATTGTTGTACAAAAGTTCTGTACATCACACATCATAAACTCTATCTTAAAGACACTATATAACACTGTGGAAGACCCGTTTAAAAAATGGTTGAACTCTGCTATCTGACATACCTGACAGTGTTTGAATGGACAAATAAACACCCTAGAACACAAAAGTTTGGACAGTTATGCTGTCACTAGAACAATATGTGCAGATACAAATTGGCACATAATTTCCTATCAGGCGATAGGAAATTCTGCGACACAGCAGTCTATGAGGGAAAGCTGGAGTCGTCTCTCAATGATTTTCACTTTTTTTTAAAGCACTTAATGATCGTTTTAAACTGCAATTTTTTCAGGGCTTCATTTTTAGACTGTATCAGAGACACTGGTAGCATGGGGAATCATGTAGCTCAGATTTTTTTTAACTGGAAACACTGTTATACAGTGCCTTTAAAAATAAATGACATGATTGGGGGTAGTCCTCAACTTGGGCTGAAACTACTCTAGAATCAAGTAAACTATGCAAGGATTCTCCTGTGAAAATCTTGCAGTCAAACGTTGACTCATTCTAAAATAAACAATGTCAATATCACTCGTAACACGGAAACCTGCTGTGTGGCTCTCTATGGGGCTTATTTTTATCATTCCCGGAAAAAAATAAGATACTCCTGTGTTTATGCTTGATTCTCCTTAAGTAAACAAATTACAGACAAATCCTCCCAGGTGGGAGATCCACTCCTGCTAGTGTATAGTTGGTGTATATTTCAACTCATTTGGTTCTTGAGGCATTTTCAAGTGTTCCCAATCATGTCACTAACCTTTAATAAAGTTTGATTTATGAAATTATCAAATATTTTGCACAATAGAACACTCAATCTCATACAGTATGAAAAACTAAAATTAGAAACCAAAAAATACTCAAAAGTTTCAAGTCACAAAGTTGTCCCAGCATGCTGGTTATTATTCGACCTGTTCCTGCTATTGGTGTCAACTGTCAAGGGTCAAGGGTCTGACCTGCACGTCCAGAGGCAAAAACACTGGTTTTGATATGAGGCATGCATTAATGACTGCTAACTGTGTAATGCATGCTCAAATGTTTCCAATGAATGGTGAAACCATTTCACCGAGTCTTCTACTTTTTAAGTTCTTTCACTCACGCTGACACAAAATCATTGTAAATACTTTTTTTTTTTCAGTGGTTCATACGTGAGATCATTGCAGTGCAGTAATAATGATGATGATGATGATGATAATGATAATACAAAAATTAGAAAAAATAATAACAATATATATTAAAAACATGTATGTACTAACTTTAATTGAGCTTTTGTGGATCAAGTTGTAAACAAATGTTATCCAATGATTTAAGCAATTAAAAACATTTACACCTTCAAATTAAAGACAAACATACTGGGAACAAATATTTTAATGAACTTGTTACTAGTGTCTGTCTGTGTGCTATGATGATGCATACATTACTCTAGCTTGTCTGCTTACATGTATTGATGCATTATTCACCATGGTGAGGTGGCCGGGCATGGTGAGGCAGGGGCCCGAACGATGCACCTGCCCAACAGATATATGCAAGCGACTACATGTTAACGATATAATAGCCTATCCACAAATGCACTTTGTCTTTGTGCACATACAGTATACCTTGTGCAAGTACATTGTACAGTAGCAGAAAATGCTGTTAACAGTAAAATTGCAACAATGAATGTGCTCAAGCATGTAGTATATCTGCCATATTGCATGAATATGACGCCTGACTAGCTGCTACCTTTAGTGGTTTCGTAGAATTTCAGTACTCTGAAAATTTATGTGATCAACATAGACTTCCATTTTATTGTGAGGCATGATACAGAAAATACACCCACTGTACATCAAATTTGTGTGCATTGTAGTGTTAATCAAAATAATTCAAATTGATTAATTGGTGTACAAATGATAATGTTCAAATTCTAAAGACACATTTATGATGAAACTGAAAATAATAAATGTCACTCTGAATTTGTTTCTACATTAGTTAGAGGAAAAATATGTTTCCAAAATGTCAAATTTGACAAAACTGGGCATATTTATTTTTATTTATTTACAGTGTATTTACTCATTTATTTATTATTTATTTGTTTATTTATTCAAGGTATACACATAAAATATCTGCCTTTGCATCCAAAGGGCCAAATTGTCAAAGTTTACACAAAATGTGAAATTAGATATATATTAAACATTAAAAACAATAGAATTACAATAACAAGTTTATTGCAATATACAATAAAAATCAAAAGTTTAGGGGGTCCAAAATCAGTAACACCGTACCCCAAAGATCCTCAGTAGGCTTTTATGCTTTCTAAAAATCACATTATCGCAGAATATTGTTAGGTCACTGTCAAGTTTAACAATTGCATTAAATGTTGATATCAGATCCCATTTATTTCCTAATGAAAAAAAAAGTTGAGGCTTGTGACCCACCAAGACCAAGGCCATTTCCTGACATACACGTACATGCACACCACATTAAACAACAAAGATATTACTTGTTTGCTATTAGTGTAAACATTAAAGGGCAATGACATTATTAGGAATACATGAAAAAAACACAAGAACGAAATGCGTTCAAACATCACCAATGTGCACACTGAGTGTACCGATATATCATGACTGGAAGAATTTGTCTCAAATTTGTTTACTTGTGGCAAAACGAGCACTGACCCTGATAGTAATTGAACTCATACAGAGCTACACAACAAAATTGGCTGTTACAGCAAGTACTGATGGTATTTCTTTGAAAATGAGTACATGTTGGTAAATATCGGATGACTAAATGTTCGCTGTAGAAACCTTGAACAGGAATAGTGTACTTGATTCTAGATTAGTTTTATCCCTAACTGAGGACTGCTTGGAATCATGCTATTTTCCAGTAAGTGCGTAATAAATACACTGAAGCCTTATAGTTCTGGTTTGTTTGACGTTAATTGAGTGATTCAAATCATTGATTCAAATCCCATTTTTGAGTGCAAAAATCTGTGACATAAATCAACTCAATCAATTTATATCGAGATTGAACGACATTAAAGTTATGCATTAAATAATTATTAGAATGAGCATTATATAATTAACCCTGAACATGCATATTATTTTCACGATGAACAATTAGTGAGCATTATGTCACTTTGTTTCGGTTCTTGGAAGTATAATTGCCTCCTGAAAGAAAGAAGATCATTGTAAAGATTGTGTTTTTACTTTTTCACCATAACTGTTTGCTTAGATTTGATCGTGCTAAAGAAACACTCAAACACAGAATTCAAAATTTGGGATTGTGCCACATAATTTGCGAAATAAACGACCTCAATATGCTATAGTTATTTGAGTATAGTCTTGATTCCAATCTACATTGTACCAAACTTCACTGGTGTGGGTTTTTGACTTGGTAAGCTGTGATCAGCATGTACAGTACTGTACGTATAATTATATATATTCAGCGTTCATGATTAGATGATACACAAATTAAGTCTGAGAGACGAGCATAAATCAATTTCAAAAAGCCTCAAGTGAACAATTTTGATTTTGTTCAAATTTGTAATGGATTTTATTTTCATAAAAAACTGACTTTACAGCCCATGAGACTTTTTTTACGGGTGAATACATAGTGAATGATCATAGTTTATTTCCTTGAATGAGACATGGAGGTACTTCCAATTGAGTGAGGTCATTTATGGATGTGCAAATAAGCACACAGTCTTCCAAAAGTAATGTGCATGTGACATTTAAGTATCGGTACATGTTATTCCGTAAATACAAAGAGCCATGCGTCGCTCATTCTGTACACACAACTATAATTTCCTAATAATGCCCGGGGCCTCTCCAGCGTGATCACACCATTCCCACACCACTGCGATATTTAAATCGTAGATCGTTTGGGAATGTGAAACAAAAGTACGCTACATGCAGTGTAATAGCCATAATGATGTCACCTTCATATGGCATACCTGCTGTACGCTGCACGTAACTCCACATGGGTAAGGCTGATTGGGTAATATTATCCTGCATAGCAATTTTAGCAGAAGGACATGTTTTTCTAAAATGGAACACAGTGTTGTATATATTGAAAATCAGTCAAACCTGTCTTAGCCGCGGCACCTGTCTATAGCAAGCCAACCCTGGGACTATAGTGGCAGCTAATCATTCCCCTAGAGACTAATTCATGTGTTTAAAAACCTTGTCTATTAGCAAGCCACTGTCTACAAGGCCACAATTTTGTTCTCCCTTGGTGGCCTTTATGGACAGGTTTCACTTACCATTCTTATGTATCCAATGCTGCACTCTGCATCCTGGTTTTGATAATCATGAAAAAGAAAACAACAACAACAAAAAAAAAAACAGGTTCTAAGCTTATTTAAGTAAACGGAGAGTGATACGATTCTGATTTCTTAAAAAAAAAAATTCCATCACATGTAAAGTATGTACATGTATGTGCAGAGCTACCAAGGTCAGTAATTATTCTGCTCCCGAGTTTTCCTGAAAAAAAAAATTGAATCTCCCTCCCCTTCTAACAACTGATTTGATATTATTTCTGAAATAATGAAAGATTTGCATGTTAATTTGTTATATCTATGAGTGACTGGGGAACTGTGAAGCTTGGCTTGTACGGTTATGAGAATGACTTACCTCACTGACCTTTTAGTACCCAAATTTGTACATGTACCAAATTGCAGGGTTTCTATCTGAACTTGATTCGCATTATTGGTGCAGCAATGCGATATACTTTACAACTTTGTTTTTCAATATTTGGCAAGGATATGGTTGAAATGATCATAAATGATGACAAAGTTTCAATAATCACTGGCAATGCCAATTAAAGCAATGTGGGTGAAGTCAACATCAGCAACTGAGTATGGCACCATTAATTTAAGAAATAAAAATTTATTTAAAGGCATTGTACATGAATAACATTGTTTTCAGTTAAAAAACTCTGAGTCTACATGATTCCCCATGTTACCAGTGTGTCTTGATAGGTCTAGAAATGAAGCCATGAAAAAAATGTATTTCAAAATGATTATTTAGTGCTTTAAAAAAGTGAAAATCGTAAGTAGACCAGATTCACCTGCCCGTTTCCTCTCGTAGACTTACTGTGTGTAGATCTAGGCTATTTTGTACTCGGGTCCAGTATTAATTGTTTATTCATTCATATCTTGCCAGTGGCAGCATAAATTTGAAATTTCCAAACTTTTGTATTCTAGGGTGTTTACGTGTCCATTCAAACACTACCATGTAGCTCAGATAGCAAAGTTTGACAACTTTTTAATTTGAAGCTCCACAATGTTAGCCTGTGTCTTAAAAAAAAAAGATTTCAAAGAAAGTGAGGTTCCCCCCAAAACAGCCCAATTTTCATGCAACTGCAACTGGCATTTGAAATATATAAGTGAAATGATATAGTACTAGTCGGGTCTTAATTTACAGATAAGAATAAATGGTATAGAAAATGAACAATGCATACTTCCTGCTATGGTCAAGTTCCAACATACAGTATGGGTTCATGTTGATGTTTAGTACATGTTTGTAGGCAATTGTGATATATATTATAAGTACAGTACTTCAGTATGTGCATAATGGACATGTTTTGGACTAATTGTATGGTAATGTGTACATCTCACATTCGATTTGCTAACCGCATTCATTAATGTATGCACTGATCTTATGATCTTCCTTCTGTTGACAGTAGCATACTTGCTGTAATTGACATTCATGACTTGATAAAGTAAACCAAAGGTCTCTGCCAGTTCACAAGAAGTGCTGTCCTTTATTTTCATGTATAAAACATGAAGTGTCTTGTAAACTGCATTTTCATTATGTATACTCTGTACCTATCTGTAACCACTTGGTTCTAGACATGAATAAATATAACTGTACTCATCCCATGTAATTGTAAATTTAGATGTATTGGGCAGTAGTGAATTATTCTCTTGGGTGGTGAAAGGAATTATAGTTTGTAGTATACCTCCTTGATAGCATTATTTTGTCCCGGCACTGATTCAGTAAGAGGGCTTGAGTCATACAATTTTACCATTCTTTGCAAGGGATCATCAATGACATAAGAAATGGGACAGGAATACTGTGTAGTGTACTGCACATAGACACATGATAACACACATTTGATGATTTAAACTCAGACTTCTAAACCAAATACAGAAAATTACAAAAAAGAGTACAATATTTTGTTTACTTTTGGTAAGATCTTTGGACATATTTTTCCATTTGACGATAAGAATTTTACCTGACCAACTTGCCCGATCGAGCAAGTAAATTTTAACATTTTGATCTTTCACTGGCCTGAAATGAAATTTTACTTGCCCCGGGAGAGTGGGCAAGTACTAGTGTCGAGTCCTGCTGTACGCACACATAATCTAATGGAGTAACGCTCATGTTCGGGTAGCACGCACAGGGATATTAATCGAATGAAATTGGCTAGAATCTGGACTGTAAGGGGACAGTGTGTGTTATCCCAGATGTCCAGATGGAATAATCTACAGGTTATTTACCCACTGGGATGTGGGAACATAGGGACATGTATTTGTCATTTGGTTGGTAATTAGATTTAATTAATTAAATCAAAGGGCAAGTGTAAAGCACTTTGTCTATCATACTATCAGGTTTATTTCAGTTCATTTCCAGAAACTTATAAGGGAAGCTGTTAGCTGAGTGGTTTCCACCTATGAATTTATGTTTTGTTGGTCTTTCAGTGTAATTTAGGTTTGTATTGATTGTACATGTAAAATGACATGATTGGGGGTAGTTCTCAATTTGGGCTGAAATTACTCTAGAATCAAGTAAACTATGCAAGGATTCTCCTGTGAAAATCTTGTAGTCAAACGTTGACTCATTTTAAAAATAACTAATGTCAATATCCCTTGTAGCAGGCAAACCTGTTGTGTGGCTCTCTATGGGTCCTATTTTTATCGTGCCTCGATAGAATTAATGTTCATACTTGATTCTCCTTAAGTAAACAAATTTGAGACAAATCCTTCCAGCTGGTAGATCCACTCCAACTGGTGTATTTATTAGTATATATGTTTCAACTCATTTGGTTCTTGAGGCATTTTCAAGTGTTCCCAATCATGTCACTAATGCCTTAAATTTCCCCAACTTTCTTTCCTATATTCCTCCCTTATTTTGCCGTAGAAAGCAGAAACTTACAGAACAAAATAGTTATTGTGTATATTAGTGTATATTACAGGAAATAGGTACATACTTGCATGTGCATTTATGTATTTGCAGATACCTGCATCAAAATAAAATGAACTAACAATTGCTGCACATTGTGATTGTGTACACGTAAGCACATTGCATTATCAAATATACATGTATATTGAGTGAACTTAACAGATGTCATTATGTTTATTTAAATTTTCAGTTCACTTTGTTTATCAGTTGAAATAAATGTATAAGTTTCGTGATAAGTTGATTCCAACTCAAGTTACCAACAGTCTACAATAAAGTAGTGTCGCATGTATATCATAATTAGTTTGGTATGTTTACATTTATACACCTGCCATATGGGACTCTCTGTATAAATAATGGGGCATATATTTCTGTATTCACACAATCAAAGCTGAATATGCACAGAAGTAGTACCAGTATCAAACTGATACTCCATTATAAGTTTACAGCTATTTTCAAGTGTCATACATGTATGTCCTCTTCAAAATTTTCACATTTAATATTTCCTCATTTTCCATCCGGCCAATCACGGTATAACAATGTACGTTACATTCATGTATGTACATGTGGTTATCACATAATAGACCTATTCAGTATCAAGAATGTGATGTGCACAGCCCCCCCCAGCTATGGAGAATGAAGCTATATCTCATTCTAAAAACAAAAAGAGGTCAATACTACAAGAGAGTCACTACTGATGATGGGACTAGAACAATAATGTTAACAGAATTGAATTGAATTGAATAAAAATGATATTGATATCTTGGGTTTAGAATGGATTTTGTGAACACAAATGCATGGTTTTGAATTTCATACAATACAAAACTATAACAATAATGATATGTACTGGGTTCGTACGGGTCAGGGAATTTCTAGAAAGTCAGGGAATTTGAAAATACTTTTTCCAGAAGCAAAAAGTCAGGGAAAGTCAGGGAATTCATCAATTTCTTTTGAAAAGTCAGGGAAAATCATTTATTCATGACATTTTTAAAATGACCCTTGATTGGGAGCTTGCTGGTACTGCGATGATATATTTTTACAAGCTTTAAGTATGTAAAAATGGTCATGGAAGTTAGAGTTTTCTGCTCTGGAAAGTCGTGGAAAAGTCAGGGAATTTTGAAACTGTGTAAGTGTACGAACCCTGGATGTATACAATTCCATAATTATGATTACAAAATAACCTGTAATATAGCGCCTTTTCATAAAAGGTACAAAGTGCTCAGGAAAAAATCGAACGAACTGAAGGCAAGAGAAGTGAGTTATTTCATTTTGCCAAAATATGTCTGGAACATTTTCCAAATATATTTTAAAATTCTCATATTTATGAAGTAATATGTTTCAAGTATATACCGGTATGCAGTATCTGATAATGTGTAACTGTAAAATCGATCGGTTATCATTATGTTACTGTGTGTATGTGTACATGTGATTTTCAAACTTGGTAATAAAATTTGATAGTTCAAAGAATACATACTTGTCATATATTTGACACAGTTCAAGAGTCTCTAGTATAAAATGTGTCATACCTGCAAGAGTAGCTTAAGTTTCAATTCCTGTTAGAGCTAGGATTGGTGAATTTTTTTTGTAGGGGGGGGGGCACTTGCTTCAATGAGTTCTGAATTGCTAAAGTCATATCAGATGTACTATTAACTATACCTCCACCAAATGAAATTTGAAGGGGTATGGGAATTGATATGATCAGTCGGTCGGTTTGTTGTAAATCTTGCGGATAGAACTACTTCCTTATTTTTTGAGCAATGGTCATGAAATTTGGTACGCACATTGGTCTTGGGGTGAAGATGTACAAGACACAGTATGCATGTGTCAAAAACTGCATTGCCAATGCCATGGTAATGGCATATTATGGCAATAATCAGGGGATAATATTGTGAATCAAACAACTTCCTCATTTTCGAGCAATGCTCATGAAAGTTGGCACACATTGGTGTTAGAATGACAACGTGTAAGACAAATTGTTGGAACGCATCAAGGATACTGTGTTGCCATGGTAATAGTAGATAAGGTCATCCTGATAGGGCAAGGTATTGATCACCTTCAGTGATATTTCTCGCCAATTCATGTATTGTTGTTTTATTCTTATAGGGAGTGATGGTTTCTATTTTGTTTCAGGAGAACTCTATAATTTTCATGCATTGTTATTTGTTAGCAAATTGAAGATCAATTTTTTTGTGGTTTTCATTCGCCATTGGATTTGCTAGTGTGTCTTATTTCAATAAAGCAGACATTTGCACAGCTAGTGATGATCAATATACAGTACAGCAAATCATATTGCAATTATGCACACTGTAATTTTCTCTGTAACATGGAATTATTGTTGGATCCTGTTCATCTTAAGTTATATCATCTAATTATTCTACCAACATGATGCCAGCTGTGTAATGTTTGTTTCAAGGTCACGTGACCATCCCAGATGGATGGTGTATAGCATTCCCTGGGGTATGCTGTGCATGAATGTAACGTCATCTAACATTTATTCAAGGAGAGGCCAAGCTACTCCTGATAAAGATTGTTTTCGGTGTACATCATTTTCACCTAACCCCTACTTTTATGAACTCAAAGCCAACACTACTTGATCAAAGTACCCACCCACTTTCCCTACTGCCTCATGTTTATCTGTATGTGATTTGTAACCACCATTTTTTTTTGTCTGTTTGATTTGCAGGGTGAAGGTGACCTATCGCCAGAATGCAATCATGTGAGTATAAAGTTATGATGAAAAATTTTGTAGTGAAAGAAAACAGCGAGAAAACCCTCAAAGAGTATTTTTGTCACAAAGTCTGGCATGCTGAAAATTTTTAGTCAGTTAATAAAGGTGCAGTTGTAAAGTTTTTGAAATATGAAAGGTAAAAGGTAAAGATGAGGGTTTATAAATAGTCTT
Organism: Eucidaris tribuloides; assembly: GCA_001188425.1. Lineage (NCBI taxonomy): Eukaryota > Metazoa > Echinodermata > Echinoidea > Cidaroida > Cidaridae > Eucidaris > Eucidaris tribuloides. The sequence goes on from JZLH01S0565110.1 coordinate 11,485, forward strand.
GTATCACTACGTAAATGCTGTCTCACATGACTTCACACAATAAATCATTTGAAATTGGGCTATTGCTTGAGTTGTATTTGTAATGATAGTCTTGGTTTCAGACACTGGCTGTACCTTTCACCCACTGATTTTGAATTTGGTAGACTCCAATCATAGTGAAGATTGCTTAACAATTGTCCAACTGCACTGGTCTGAGGTTTTTGACCTTAACTCTTAACGTGCCAGTGGATTTGAACCTATATGGACATTCAGCGTGTTTCTACAG
>JZLH01S0565121.1:0-11114 GCA_001188425.1 Eucidaris tribuloides
AAATTTTTTGACCGCTTCGCTCGCTGACTTTTTACTTTCAAGTCTTACGCATCTTTTGAGACCGTTTTCGCGAAAATCGGACATACCGTTACGATGCTGCGCGACTTTCTATACATGCATGTCAACCCCAAAATTGCTCAAAAACGTGATTTTGTGTACAAAACCAATGGAAATTGTGTTTTCAGCCAAAATCATAAATGTAGGATTACTTTTTGCTTTTACTGGTTGAAATGAATTAATTTTATGCTATTTATGATTGCAAAAGTGTCCCCAACAAATTTCATTGAAAAAACATTAGAAAACAAAAGGTCGTAAAAACAAAGAAATACATAAGAAATTCACAAAACAATAAAATACATAAGAAATTAATTGTGATTCGGCAAATTTTTTTGTAGATAATTGTGAGATATGTCAGAATGAATATTTTCACCAAAATTAGTATTCTAATAGCTATTATCAGTGAGTTATAGGTGAAAACATAATTTCATGCACTTATTTGCATAATTAATTACTTAAAAAATAGAAAAAATATTTTTTTTGAAAATTTTACTATACAGTCGTGTAATTACTCGGCTCTATGCGCATAAAATTTCGCGTCGGCGATGCGCGCCATCGGAGCCGAATCTGAAAGGGGGGGGGGGGGGGGGGGTCAAATTGAACCCCCCCACTCCCCCCCAGTTAAAACGCTGGTCTGAATATACCCGGCATTATAGGCGGTTTAAGGGCTCATATATACAAAAATGTCAAACTTTGATATCTGAGCTACATAGAAGTGCTTAAATGGACAAACACCCTACAATGCAAAAGTTTAGAAAGTTATGCTGACACTGGCAAGATACGAATGAATGAACAATTTCCACTGTGTTGGAGTATAAAAGTCTAGATTTACACACTTGAGTGCTTGCAGTGTTTCACTTTTTTTAAAGCATTAAATAATCATTTTGAAAAACAATTTTTTTTTCAGGGCTTCATGTTTTACACCTTATCAAAGAAACTTACAGCATGGAGGATTATGTAGCTCACATTTTTGTTAACTATGGTCATTGTTAGCCTATGGCTTTAATAGATAAAAAAATATGAATAAATAAATACATTAATTAATTAAATGAATAAATAAATCAATTAAATGAATAAATAAATCAATTAACATATTAATTTATAAATTTATAGGTATTTGTTATGGCCATGCTATCTTCTGATAACAGTTTTTTTTTTTAGTTTTAAGATATTTGGGATCGAATCTGATTTTCTTTCTTTTTTTCCTGCATACTGCAGAAGTTTCTGTATCTTTCTCACCTCATCCGTGATCTTGCCTACGTTGAGACAGGCCTCATCTAGGATGGAGATGACCCCCTTGTGTTGCTCCTCCACCAGGTCACAGATGATGCGGTTGTTGAAGTACTCCACGTTGATCCACTCGATGCCCTCCCGCCGGTACTCCTCCTGCTCCTGCTTTAACACCAGCTCTATGAACAGCTGCTGGAGCTTCTCATTGCAGTAGTTGATGCAGAACTGTTCAAAGCTGTTGGAAATGATTAAACAGTGATAAAAACCACACATAGTCCAGAGTCTATACTGCCAATGGAGATTTTTTTTGTGCACAGTTTCTATAGGATCTGGATCAAAAACGATCACTGATGCATAGGAAAGGTACTCACAAAAAAGTCCCCCAGTATTAGTACAGTTGTGTGTATGTGGTCCATATCCTGGACCACATACGTAGTAGGTGTGATAAAGACTACCACTCGGGAACACATTTTTCCAAGTGTTCTGGCAGACTGGAATGTTCTGGAATATTCAGGAAAATTTCTCAATATTTATGAACAGCTCCTGCAGCATCTTGTTGCAGTATTTGATGCAGAATTGTTCAAAGTTGTTTGAAATGATAAAACAGTGAAATGAAAACAGCATAATTATTCTAAACTATTCTGGAATGTTCTGTTCCAACACCAGTTCTGTGAACAGGTGCTGCAGCTTCTCATTGCAGTAGTAGATGCAGAATTGTTGAAAGCTGTTAGAAATGATAAAACAGTGAAATACAGTAAACTGGAATATTCTAGGATATTCTGATATACTATGGAATATGCAGGAATATTCACAAATATTAACAAATATTCATGACCAGCTGGTGGACCTTTTCGTTGCAGTAGTTGATGCAGAATTGTTCAAAGATATGTAAGAAATGATAAAACAGTGAAATACAGTAATTTAAGAAAATGTCTGTGTTCTGGAATATTCTAGGATATTATAAAATATAATGGAATATTCAGGAAGATAATCATGAACAGCTGCTGGAGCTGCTCATTGCAATAGTTGATGCCAAATTGTTCAAAGCTGTAAAAAATGAAAGAACAGTGAAATATAGTAAACTAGAATATTCTAAGATATTCTGAAATATTATGGAATAATCAGGAATATTCACAAACATTCATTAACAGCTGCCAGAGCTTCTCATTGCAGTAGTTGATGCAGAATTGTTGAAATATCTGTAAGAAATGATGAAATAGTGAAATACAGTATTTTTTTATTTTTTTTTTTGTATTCTGGAATATTCTCGGATACTCTGAAATGTTATGGAATATTCACAAATATTCATCAACATCTACTCAAAGTTGTAAGAAATGATAAAACAGTGAAATAAATGTACAGTAAACTTAAGAAAATGTTCTGGAATATTCCAGGATATTCTCAAATATTCAGGAATATTCAGGAATATTCATAAATATTCACAAATATTCATGAATAGCTGCTGGAGCTTCTTGCTGCAGTAGTTGATGCAGAATTGTTCAAAGCTGTTTGAAATGATAAAACAGTGAAATATCATTCCGGGTTTAGGGAAGTGGTGGGTCATGATATTCAAGTTTCCAGTTATGCACAGTGCGTCCCAATAATAGCACCATCATGCTCATGCCATAATTAATTTGATTTTTAGTTTCTTCTCCCTGAGCAATTGAAATCTGGAATTTCATTCATCGTCTTCTTAACTGTCTCATTAAAAATTTCTCCACCAGGATTCTAAATACACTGTGGCAGGGTATGCACTTGCAATATATTTCCAGCTCATTAAGTACAGCAGCTAAGAAATTTAAAGTAAGCTGCAGCTACATCTTAAAGGTAAATGACATGATTGAGGGTAGTCCTCAACTTGGGCTGAAACTACTCTAGAATCAAGTAAACTATGCACGGATTCTCCTGTGAAAATCTTGTAGTCAAACGTTAACTTATTCTAAAATAACTTATGTCAATATCCCTCGTGGCAGGCAAACCTGCAGTGTGGCTCTCTATGGGTCCTATTTTTATCATGCCCCGATAAAATTAAAATACTAGTATGTTCATGCTTGATTCTCCTTAAGTAAACAAATTAGAGACAAATCTTTCCAGCTGGGAGATCTACTCCAGCTGGTATACAGTTGGTATATATTTCAACTCATTTGGTTCTTGAGGCATTTTCAAGTGTTCCCAATCATGTCACTAACCTTTAATATGCAGAGGATTACAGAGTATATCTTTGCAAAGTTTTGTTCACAGGTAAAATGTTATGGGAAATTTCTTATTCTCCAAGAAACGCCCCACTATGTTGTAGGAAATTTTGTGGCAAGTTTGTGATCACATAGCAAACTTTCCACAGTTAATTTTGTGAAGTTTGTGAATATTGTTGTAAGTGAGAAAGCACACTTTAACCCACTGGCTACAAGAATTTGATGTGTCTCTATGGGATTTTTAGAATCTCACAGGCAACGGGTTAAGGATTTTGCCCTGGCTCTTACCTGTTGTCATCGAAGATTTCAAACCCGTAGATGTCTAGCACACCGATGACGGTATTTTTGCCATGTTCCATGACTGTACCTTGGACTTCAATGGCTTTGTTTACTTTACCCACAATCCAGGTGAATAATCTCTCATACATGGCCTGCAACACAGGAGAAATGAGATAAAAAACATTCATTAACTATTTCATAAAATGTAAATAAAAGTGTGAAATGCTTTTTGCAGGACTTGCACTTCTATCGTAAAGACAAATGGCAACATTAGTTTAAAGGATAAAATGACAGACCAAAGCAAACTATTAATAACAGTTTGTCTGAGGGCAAGATAGATAGATGATAGATAAATTAGTAGATTGATACATGCAGGCAGGGAGATATAGCTGGATAGATAGATAGACAGATAGATAGATACATAGATAGATACATAGATAGATAGATACATAGATAGATAGATAGACAAGTGTTATTGATATTATCAATCATGCAATCATCAGATAAACTGATAATACAACTATTGATAAAGATGTACCTGTAGATAGACATATAAATAGATCTGATAGATTTATAGATGGATAGATAGATAGATGGATAGATAGATAGATAAATAGATAGATAGATAGATAGATAGATAGATAGATAGGTAGATAGATAGATAGATTGATAGATTGATAGACTAGAGTGAGGACATTCTTTTGATTTAGTGTCCTTTTCTTCACCAGAAAGGTAAGTTTACCATTATAGCCCCTTTCAACTGTATACTTCATAAAACTACACATACAGGTGTATTCAAATGTAAAATAGTCATTCATGCTATGTTCATCCTTATGCATACTTACATGTCTGTACAGACCTAGACGAAATAAGTCTTATTCTAACCATACAGGCTGAGAGAAAAACATATTTGCACAAATGATTACTGATGCTGTAGTGCCAGACTCTCTTGTAGGGCATCCTTGGCTTTCTTAAACAATCGAACAACTTATGTCCCTTAGTTATTGCAGGTATTTCCACATAATAGGAGTTAAGAGGGTAAACTGGCTGTAGCATACCACATGGAGGAGCTGAAATCAACCCGAGTTACCTCAAAAGGCCGGCCTAAATTGGAGGCCCGGATCCCACATATTTGTGCATTTACACCTCATATTAGGCTAGCCTAGAGGCCCCCTTTTCAAAACTAACTTATTAGCTCACTTGAGCCTCTGGCTCAGGTGAGCTACTAAACTAAAAATGTTGCATGCCATCAGGCTACCCCTTATAATATAATGTGTCATTCAAGAAGAAGAAGAAGAAGAGGAGGAAGAAGAAGAAAATGAGGAGGTGGAGTAAAAAGAAGTTGATGACAATTAAGATCACAATGGTGACAACAGTCAGAAGAAGAGGGCCTAGATAAGGTCCTTGAAGGTGGTGATGATGATGATGATGATGATGATGATGATGACGATGATGATGATGATAACAATATGAAGATGAAGAAGAAGAACAATAATATGAAGAAGAAGAAGAAGAAGAAGAAGAAGAAGAAGAGAAGAAGAAGAACAAGAAGAAGGAGAAGAAGAACAAGAACAAGAAAATGATAATTGAAATCACAATGGTGACAACAGTCATAATATTAGCTATGGTGATGATGACAAAGATGATGAGATGTTCAATCAATACAATATAATCATAACAATCATTTTCAGCAGTATCAGTTGTTTTCGCAAATTACAATCAGATAGAATTCTGCATACTTTGGCAAAGGCATCCCTGCCATAGTAGGCCTGTTCCTTAGTGTGTCCCTTCTCCATGACGTCCCCCCTAGCGGCCACCACTCTGAAGCACAGGGCCTTGATCAGGTCCTCAGAGGTGACCTGGAGAAGGCTGGCCAGGTTGGCGAGTTCATCTGGATTGATAACGGACGACTCCTCCTTGTCCTCTTGGCTCTCAAACTGCACCTCACCCTGCAGAAAAAGAATAGACCACAAAATTGGACACACTAACACTTCATATAACCAACTGGCTATGGGAACTTTCAGCATTTTCTCCTCGCTCTCTCTCTCCATGTGTGCACAGTACAAGATCTTTGGTAAGTAATTACTGAGCATTATAGCCTCATTTACACTCTCTAAGTGTTTCCGAAGAGCTTTTAATAGCACTCTATAAAAGAGCATTGCTATAAAGCAAATAGAACACGAATGAAATAGAACAATAACCCTCATATATTATATTAATTGTTACTTACATCCAAATCGGAAGACTACTCAGTATGAGGAAACCGACAGAAACTGCAAATATTATCATTTCATACTTCTTCTTTTCTTTTTCTCATCTTTTTTTCCTTTCTTTTTTCTTGTTTTTTCTGCATTTTGTTCTGGACCACACCAGAACAACCCTTTTCTTCAAAATTGTTGATCTTTATGAATGATTACTTTGATTTATTTCTGTAACATAATAAGGCTATGAGAAGTATTTACTTCATTCTACATTTTCATTTATTTATACATATTTTCTCATTTACTTCTTCATCTTTTCCTCTGTATCCATCTATCTGTCTACATGTATCTATCTATCCATCTATCTTTCTATATTCCAATTTATCTATCTACTGTATCTATCTATCTATCTATCTATCTATCTATCTATCTATCTATCTATCTATCTATCTATCTACATATCTGTCTACTTGTATATATTTCTCTATACAGATGTGTAATTAAAGATGCTATATAACACTGTGGAAGACCCGTTTAAAAAAATTGTCGAACTCTGCTATCTGACATATCTGGTAGTGTTTGAATGAACAAATAAACACCCTAGAACACAAAAGTTTGGACAGTTATGCTGTCATAGTAAGAAATGTGCTTGGCACATTATTCATTCTCAGTTGATAGGAAATTCTGCAACACAGCAGTCTATGGGGGATGGTCTCTCAATGATTTTCACTTTTTCAAAGCACTTAATGATCGTTTTAAACTGTATTTTTTCAGGGCTTCATTTTTAGACCGTATCAGAGACACTAGTAGTATGGGGAATCATGTAGCTCAGATTTTTTAAACTGGAAACATTGTTATACGATGCCTTTAATATAATAATACTTATTTTTACTATTTTTTATTGCATTTCCTTTTTTCCTTCTTCTTCTTTTAATATAGGGAGAAGTATCTTTGTATAATCAAAATTTAGACATGGATGACATCTTGATAAGCCATGATAGAATGATTCACAAAATGACTCATCCAGTCAGTGTCTTGTGATCCTATTACTACCAGCATGACTGTATTCTTTGATGATCTCACCAGGTGGATAATGGCTGCTACCATAGTCCACACCGTCTTCTGTTCCTCTTGGGAGAAGCCAAGATCCCTCATGGCCTCCTGGGCTGCCTTGTAGTCTCGCCTGTCATTGCTGCCTTGTCCAACCTGGAAGAAAATTGAAGGAATGAAAGAAAGATTTCCAAAAGGAAAATTAATCCATCCATCCATCAATCAATAAATCAATCATTCATCCAATCAATCAATCAATCAAATCAAATCAAATCAATCAATCAATCAATCACTCACTCAATCATCCAATCAATCCATCAATTAATCAAATCAATCAATCCATCAACTAATCAATCAATCAATCATCCAATCGATCCATCAATTAATCAATCAATCCATCAACTAATCAATCAATCAATCATCCAAAAATCTATCAATTAATCAATCAATCTATCAACTAATGAATCACTCAATCATCCAATCAATCCATCAATCAATCAATCATTCAATCAATCCATCAACTAATCAATCAATCAATCATCCAATCGATCTTTCAATCAATCAATCAATCAATCCATCAATTAATCAATCACTCAATCATCCAATCAATCCATCAATCATCCAATCAATCTATCAATTAATCAGTCAATCAATTAATCAATCATCCAATCGATCTATCAATTAATCAATCAATAAATCAATCAATCAATCCAATTGATCCATCAATTAATCAATCAATCCTTCAATTCATCCCAGGGGCAACAGCCACCCCATTTTGTTTTCAAAGTAATTGAAATAACAGGGATTTTACTTTTTTTGATAATTATGCCCCCCTACTATGTTCCTACTACTGGGAAAAATATTTTTGGCAGGCAGAAATGCTTCGTCCCTGGCTCTCTTAGCCGGAGGGCATGTATTGCTTTATAAAGTATTTCAGACCATAGATACTATAAATTGAATATTCAGACTCACCCCACTCCCATTTCCTTGGTTGATGTAGTGATATAGACTGGCATCCCTCTTGAGCATGAAGTCGCTGAGTTGCTGTTCAGGGGATCCAACGAGGAGCTGGTAGAAAGAATGGAAGTTCCTCTCTCCCTTCTGCTGATGGATAACTCGAGACTAGAGGGATGAAAAAAAATAACCAAAAATAAAGCAATAAAAGGTAAAATACTTGAGAAATCAGTGTAATGTAATGATATTTATGACACATTTGGAAAATGATAAAACATTAAATTCTTTGCGATTACCGGTATGTTGTTCCAGATATGACTAACTAATGCAATGAAAATTGCTCGCTCTGAAACTCTCCCTATTTTTGAGAAATTACAAAAAATGTACAAAGTAAAATGTAAAGGGGGGGGGGGGGGAAGAAAAAATGTCTGTGATCCCACTTGAAAACCCAGTCCTAGGTGCATTAACATAATAAATGACCATCACTATGATATATAGGTTGGTAAACGCATCTTGGCTTTTGTAAAAATGGGCATAAAGGTGAGAAAGATCTCCCTGGCCGAGAATTATTTAATTACCAATCATAAATTTTCACCTGCACAGAGGCCATGCCCTACAGCAGATCTTATACTTGTACTGCACATGTACTGGATCTAGTCTCAAGATTCTGTAGCCTTATCAAAACATGACCTGTTTATTATATTAACTCAAGAGCCAAGCTGCCCAGGGTATTTCTAATATCATGTTGATCTTTCTAAATTGCAAATAAAGGTGACCTTTTACTGTCTAGCTTCTCCATGCACATGGCTATATTACCACTAGATTCAGCAAAGAGGGTGATTAAAATTCCATCCCACTAGTCAATATTAGCATTTTAGAGCAGACTGACCCACCAAGTACAGAATATGATGCACAAAAAGACATACTAAAAGATCCATACTAAAGATGATCAACAACAGTCAAAATATGAAAGCTCCTGACATCTTTCATGCTCGTTTACTTGTGTTGATGAAAGAATCTGTATTTTTTTTACAAGAATTGATTGTTTATCCTTCTCCTTTATTTTGTTTAATATCTTTTAGTTAGAACACATAGGGCCTACTGTATTTTGTCATTAAATAATGTGATTGCAAGTTGCGGATAAGGTAGGGGTTGAAACAGTCACTTGAAATATTGCAAGGTTTTTTATTTCAGCACCAAAATAAAAAGCTACCATGCAAACATGCTGTAAGTCTCACAAATATACTCTTCGGGTCAGCAGCTGCATGGTCATCGCAATTTTCAGGAACAATTCCGGTAACATTTTAATGAAGGTTAAACATCAATTAAAAAGAGAAAACAAATATGAGGGGAAAAAAAGATAATTGCATATACATGTACAGGTCAGTGGTCACCATTTGCCCTTTGGGTACGACAGGCTTTTGTCATCTCACACCCTGAAACTATTTTCTTTCAGGTCATATTGTATACGTAATGGTACAGAGCCATTTGTTAGCAATACAATCTAAAAGTTTGGGTGAAAAGGGTAAAACATTTTCTGGGGTTCTGTGGAAGCCAGTCGTCTCTGAATATGTCATGTGCTGGGCTTCTGTACAAGCCTTCCGTGCCCAACGGGTTAAAATAACAACAACAACAACAACAACAACAACAACAACAACAACAACAACAACAACAACAACAACAACATTTTTTATTTACTCAGGGAAGCCACTTCAATCAAATAGACTGATCTTCCAGCGGGCCCTGCATAACATAAATGCTATTATTACCCTTCTCTGTTCTAGAAAGACGAGCACCTGGCTAGAAAGCAGAAGGTACCATTTTTAAAAAGTCTTTGGTATGACCCGGCCGGGGCCCGAACCCACGACCTCCCGATTGTGAGGTGGACGCTCTATCCACTCGGCCATCACACCGGTAATAAGGAAAGAGTTAAAAGCACTCTATGTACTGTAAACACACACATGTATAGAAATAAAAGTGAAATGTAGGAAACAAAGACGCAAGGATACAACCTTACTTAATCTCTTGTCATACATTCACTTTCAATGATATTATTTTAAAGGTAAATGACATGATTGGGAGTGGTCATCATCTTGGGGTAAAACTATTCTAGAGTCAAGTAAACTGTGCAAGAATTCTACTGTGAAAATTTTGTTGTCACATGTTAACTATTTTAAAAGTACCACCATCAGTATGCCTTATAACATTTGTTGCATAGCCTTCTATGGGATTAATTTCTCTTGGGGCATGGGAGAAATAAAGATCTGGTACGTTCATGCTTGATTCTCCTTATGTAAACACATTAAAGACAAATCCCTCCAGCTGGTATATCTTTGGTACATGTATATCTTTCAACCAGTTTGGTTTGAGAGGCATTGTTTATTTCTCCCTTGGCAATCATCTTACTGTCCATTAAAGGTTAGTGACATAATTGGGAACACTTGAAAATGCCTCACGAACCAAATGGGTTGAAATATATACCAACTATACACTAGCAGGAGTGGATCTCCCACCTGGGAGGATTTGTCTGTAATTTGTTTACTTAAGGAGAATCAAGCATAAACATAGGAGTATCTTAATTTTTTTCCAGGGACGATAAAAATAAGCCCCATAGAGAGCCACACAGCAGGTTTCCGTGCTACGAGTGATATTGACATTGTTTATTTTAGAATGAGTCAACGTTTGACTACTAAGATTTTCACGTAGGAGAATCCTTGCATGTTTAACTTGATTCTAGAGTAGTTTCAGCCCAAGTTGAGGACTACCCCCAATCATGTCATTTACCTTTAACCCTATTTTAACTGGGCTATTTCAGACCGGGTTTTTACTCGGGGGGGGGGGTCAATTTGACCCCCCCTCAGATCTCGGCCGCCGATCGTGCGATCGCCGCGAAAATTTGCGTGCGCATAGAGCCGGATGTAAACTACATGACTGTATAGTAAAATTTTCAAAAAAATTATTTTTTCTATTTTTTAAGTAATTAATTATGCAAATAAGTGTATGAAATTTTGGTTTCGGCTCTAACTCACTAAAAACAGCTAGTAGAATGGTAATTTTTGGTGAAGATATTCGTTTTGACATTTCTAACAATTATCTACAAAAACATTTGCCGAATTGGAATTAATTTCTTATGTATTTTTATTGTTTTGTG
>JZLH01S0565121.1:35195-45799 GCA_001188425.1 Eucidaris tribuloides
TCATGTATTTATTCACCCCCCCCCCTAATAAAGACATTATCTGTAACAAGAACTTGACTTACATTACTAAACCTTGTGAATTGCACATTTGGCCTACTGTAAATCGTGCTTACCACACCCCTTGAAATGAATAAAATAGGAGGGAGGTGGGGAAAACTGCCCCCCCCCCCCAAAAAAAACTGCAACATGTTTAACAGGATGTGTCTAGCAAGAATGAAAGTTATTTTGAGTAAAAGTTAAATGAGGGAAACGCATCAGTGAATGTTTGAGGGGGAAACTCAGAAATGATAAGTCACAGATTTCTAGAAATCTGATGATCACTGTGATACTTTACAATTTCAGTTATTTTTTTCAAATGTTATTTTCTCATTTTTTTTTTGAAGCAGCTCCACATGACACTATCTTTCAATCGTACAATTTTTCAGCACTTCATATTTGCATGTACATGCACTATGTGACCCTACACTTGTATTTTGGTGTCCCGCAGTTAATGGGTTCTAGCCTGAGCCCAAAACACAAATTTGTTTGGTAAATGTCTAAAGCTTTATAAATGAAATCATAGTACATGTAACAATCACAACCAGTAAAAAGGACTGATTTTAGGATTTCACTTTTTTTTCAACATTTGCCATGAAGGTACAACTGCAGCAATGATTAAATTTTTGAGTTTGTATTTCCATGTAGGTCTATTAAGAGTATGAATTCTGCAAAACTTAAGTTCAAATTTAGGGAAAAAAATGATATCTATCAATTACAGCACATGACTCTTACATGAAAGTAGCACATGTAAACATGATTATTTACAATGACAAAAATCATTGGTTGATGATTTTTTTTTCATATTGGGACAATTCAGTGATCTCAAAACTTCCAGAAGAAATGTGTCTTTTAAAATACAGTGAACAAGTAGGCCTACAGCCCTACACTGTAGTTCATAGATTTCCTCATGCTACAGTACAATCAGTGAAATATTAATCAAGAAATAATCATATTCACATAATTTTTTGGTTGAACACGATCAGGTAAATCCCAATTTGGTAGGGTCTGATTGCTAGACTACATGTGTGACCATCAACAGCTGAACAATGTCTGCACATTACTCTAATGAATATCTTCTTTCCGAGCTGAATCATTTCTGGCTATTTCAGTTTCTCCAGGCTGCATGTCCTTATAATGGACAAGAGGCAACAGGAACTTCTGAATTGATGTAACTGGTACTCACATTTGCAAGTAGTTGTTTATATCTTTGTGTGGGTGTAGCCTAGTTAATTATTTCCTTTCTTTTTTTCCTGCATTTTAATTTGTCCAATTATTAACAGATGATGGAATGTATGTGATTGAAAGTGATACATAAACACTTGTCATTATATTTCCTACACAAAAGACTGGATAGACTCCACATGACATCTGTATGCAATCAGTTATTAAATTGAACATATGTGTAACTGTCCTCCATACATTACATTCAAAGGATTAATTAGACAAAAGGGGTTAATAGCCTAAAAGGTTCACTGACCCATTGATCACGGGCATTGCATTTGCCATCTCCCCACATCCTTAAAGGAGAAGTCCAACCCTGACATCAATTTGATTTCAATTAAATGCAGAAAAATAAAACATATTAATGAAATTTGGTGAAAATCCACCGAAGAATGACAGAGTTATGAATTTTCAAAGTTTTAATTTTGTGATGTCACAAACGAGCAACTCCTTCATATGTCATGTAATACAAATTCCATAAAGTGCCATTTTTTTATGATTCATGAAAAAAAAAATTGATGGTTCATAAAAAAAAATTGAATGTTCGTTTTTTTTTTATAGAAGCATGTATGAAATTATGTGTCTGATTATATATTGAATGCCCAGGTAAAATCTTTTCACTTTTCTGAGAAACTGGCACTTTATGGAATTCATATTTCATGACAAATAGGGGTGCTGTTCGTATGTGACATCACAAAATTAAAACTTTATGAATTTATAACTCTGTTATTCTTTGACGGATTTTTGTTGAACTTTCATTAATAAGTTTCTCTATTTTTCTAATTTTATTAAAATCAACTTGGTGTCAGGGTGGACTTCCCCTTACTTTGTATTAGAAAAAAGGGTCATGGCCAAATAAGCAAGATAATATTTCAAGCCTGCTTCAGACCAAACTGAATTGAATTTCACATGATATATTCTATATTAATGCATTTTTCTTTCAACAAATCTGTATTCATTCCAGACATACATTCCAAATTCTTCAACCCATTTTAAGAAGTAGATCACAGCAAGTACGAATATTGTGACTGCAAATTTAGGCCATGAATGGATTTTCACTCTTTTCTTTGGATCATTCACACATCTACATAATATTGTATGCATATGAGGTGCAATTTGATAAGACTCCATGGAAAGAGATGCAGCTGTTATGAAAGAGGTCTTGTTTTCTGTGCAAACTCAATGCAGACTGCAATCCATGTGGATTCAGTCACAGGCTCAAGCCTAAATGTATAGTCAGGGCTCGACACTAGCACTTGCCCGATTGCCCCGAGACAAGTAAAATTACATGTCGGGCAAGTAAAAATAGAAGAAGATTTACTTGCCCAAAATGATACAAAAACATGAACAAAATTTGTCAATTACTATAAATTTATCTTCAGTTAATTCAAATACTAAATTCCATTATTATTTTGTTCAATCTACTTGTTTTACTGTGCTTGGTTTGAAGATTGAGTGGTTAAAATTAGTGAGAGATCAGACATTTTTGCTAATTATGTGTGAAAATGAGAATTCAATTTGGCCAAAGAGCAAGGTAAATTAAAAAGTTAGTGTGGAGCCCTGGCATAGTATTGGTTCATGGTGAAGAAAACTCCTAGTTTTAGACAGCCTTACATGTATCTATAAATGTTATGAAAGCCACATGTTCTGAAGGATAAACTTTTGAGAAATTAATAAATATATAACAGCATCAGCCCCCAGTCCCCCACTTTGCCACTCCCCCCCCCTTTCCCCCTACCCCACTCCTCCCACTTTGACTAATGAAGTTTTGGAGTACATGTATAATATCTAACATATTTCTGTACTAATGACAGAACATTGTTTAACATTAACACTTGTATGTTGTAGACAAATTGCTACTACTGTCTGTTTTAGTTTTGTCTTGTTTTTCTTGGGGGGGGGGGGTTCAACGGGGGCAAATAGTGTCTGTCATTTCTTGTGACCACTGATCTTGTTTTGAGTATAAAATCTGTGTTCCAATGACATCTCTAGCCTGTTTTACAGGCCTTATTCATTTTTTTCCCCTCCTTATGCAATCATACTACTATGTCTAGTAATACAGAGACTCCAACTCTCCCGTTTTCAGTGGGAGATCTCCCGCTTTGAGTCCATTTTCACAAAATCTCCCGCCCTCCCGCTTGAGTTTTAATTTCTCCCGCCCTAGCTGTGTTTCTCCTTTTTTCTCCCGCCCAACCACCTTTTTGAAAAGAAATGAATCTGAATCAGTGGATTTGACCTCATTTAGTGTTGTCAATGTTAAAAAATAAGCCTAAGACAGCGACAGAGAGCTTCTAAAACTCTAAAAATGGCCCCCGGCCGCAAGGAATTTCATGCTTTGCACCGAAGGTGTGGGCTACGCGCACATTAAGTCAGAGTCTCCCGTTTACTACGAGGTCTCGGCGGGAGAATCTCCCGCTTAAGAGGTGTTTGGGGTTGGAGTCTCTGGTAATAAGACAAGACACTTTAGAACTTGCTTCTGAACTCGGGCCAACGAGTAGGGTCTGAGAATCAGACTAATGACCTCTGACATCATAACATTACACCACCGTTTTTACCGTACCTTTCTACTTCTTTCTGTTGGCTGACATTGGTGACAGCTGCAATATACCTCATGATGATTTTGGAGGCCTCTGTCTTACCAGAACCACTCTCACCTGATGCAAAGAGGATAAAACAGGCAAAGAAGATGTATTAAAATAATTAAAAAAATAATAATAATAGTAATAATAATAATAATAGTAGTAGTAGGAGGAGGAGGAGGAGGAGTTGGAGTAGAGTAGTAGTAGTAGTAGTAGTAGTAGTAGTAGTTGTAGTAGTAGTAGTAGTAGTAGTAGTAGTAGTAGTAGTCCATTCTCATATAGCACATAATACCAATGAGATCAGTCTCTATGCACTACCCTGGTCACAAGGATAAAGTTCTAACCTACACTCCCTGCACTTTCCACTCCCTGGGGAGTATTCCTAGTTGAGCTGCCACAGGGGCGCATCAAGCCAGACAAACCAAGTCATTCTCACCCTACCAGGTAGCAGGTACACATCTATACTCCTGGGTGGAGAGCAGCAAAGCAGATAAAAATGTCTTGCTGGAAGGACATTAAAGATTGTGCCAGGGATTTGCAAGTCCATTACTTCCCTTCATTATCAATACCAAACGATAGTTTAGTACTTACAAATGGTGTGTTGAAAGTTTGGGATCTAAACGTCATGAATTTGTTGTTTTATAAGAAAAACTAATAACGACATGTTACCAGAATGTCGTTTTTTCCGTGAGTTTAAATTTTGCTCAAATTGTGAATCGCGGTTATGTGTACCGTCGCAAGACCAGCGGAGCACACTGATTGGTTAAACGGCTAACCTCCACGCGTCCTTCGGCTAACGGCTGATCGGACAATTTTGGAACGGCACGTACACGTTTGACGTCACAGATTTTCTGAAAAGGCTTCTGAGCCATTTGAAAAAGGATGAAGTTTAACTGTCCAGATTTTCACCAAAGCTACATATTTTACCCCAAGTCTCTATGAGAGGTGTTTATTTATATCAATCTTCACATCGGATATGATTTCAGCTGATTTCATTCATTTAGATGTTTTTTGATGTGCAAATGAATAACCCAATCTTTAATGCTGGGCGGGCTTTGGACATAAACTCAATTAGACTTCTATCAGGCACAGGCCTTAAACCTCACCACAGTACCTCTACAAATGGTGAAAGACTGTCAAACCAGCAATTGCTCGTTTGCTCCACAAAAGAAAAAAGAGATACATGCACTGATTAATAAATACTAGGAGGAGGATGATCCAAGTCAGTGGGAATGGTAGTCTCATTGTGTAATAGGATTGAAAGTCCGAACTTTTGGAGAAACTTTCATCACTGCCTCTTCTATCTGAGGGAGGAATTGCTTACAGTTGTGGATACATGTATGTAGACTACTACGTGTACACAGTAATTGGTGTTGATAATCTATTAATTTTTATTTGTTCATGCCAATTCTTCAGTAAACCTAAATTTGTACTAGAATCCTCAAAATTACATACATCTAATCATTTATCACAGTTTTGAAATCATCATTTTTTTTCACTTTTATTTCAATTTGGATAAAATTGTTATAAGCATGAAACATGCAAAGCAACAAATATAATGATGTCATTAATCCAGGTTCAAAATTAATACTTGACGAGAAACAGACTGAAAACCAAGCACAAACCTAATATTCAGTTTTCATACATGTGAGTACATTTTTCATCTTGAATTCAGGTCATTTTTAAGTAGCTCTTCAGAAAAGATATGTAAAAAAAATAACTACATGTATAGGTGCAAAACTAGCAGCATATTTTAATAATTTCTTGTTCATTTCTAATTCATGCGTGTTCTTATTATTGATTATTTGTTTTTTTTTTGCTTCCAAGTGTTAACATATTGGTTCCAGCATAATGCAAATTGTCTACAAAATTTGGTCTTCCCCAAACCAAATTACTTGTCAAGGTGTAGTTAGGTAAGACAATTTCTTTTCAGAACACTGGTTTATTTAGATATAGGGGGAGGGGGGCTTCAAACAAAAGAAGAGACAATTCAATAGGTTTTCTGCAATGAATCGGGCGTTGAGCAATGTCAGTGTTGTTTTTTTTCATGCAGGCTTGAGGCCTCCCGCTTAATTAAGCTAAAAAGAGCACCAAACAAGAGGTCATAAAGTAGGTACATAATAAAAAAAAATAAATCAATATTTTTGTTTTAACAAATTGTCTGCTTTAGCCAATTATGTTACCTTTAAGAAATACTTGCATGCAATAAAGCAGTGTAAGATTGCCTCTATCAACACTCATAAAAAAAAAAAAAAAAAAAATAGCAAACATCACCACCACAGAATCAAAGTCAAAACTGTACACTTGTAACACTGTATGCGAATATAATCTACAAAGTAGATAACTACATTCATAAATTTTATTATTTATTCGTAAGTTAAAAGTCAGGTTTCAATCCAAGAGATATGATTAACACTTGATTTATCTTTTTTTTCCACAAATCGGTAGGCATGTTGTTATCAAGCTTTATAAAAATGATAGTTCAACAATTCGGTTACAACTGAATGTTCACATTTGTTTACACTTACGAAAACTTCTTTTATGGATAAGCCAAAGGAGATATGACTATGAGTGTTTCAAAACTTTTGTAATTGATAGGAAAAATTTGTTGTTATATGATAATCACTGGAACATTCTATCAATACATGTATATACCATCCCTTGGGAATGTCTTTTGCACCTCTTTTCTTCGTATATTGAGTAATGTCTTTCAAATTTGTCTCTAAAGATTAACACGTCTTCATTGCAGATTGATACTTTGCTTTATTGTCATATGCAATACTGTTTTCGAACTGTGAAAGAATTTCGACAAACAATAGTAGACACCTTGTTGAGCCGCGTTAGTAATAACACACAAAATGTATGGTTTTTTTTGTGGGTAGAAATGTTAACAAGTCCAATTTGAATACACAGCCTTTCTTCACTGAATTTATTGGTGCTGGTCATGGTGACAACATTCATGGACAAGTCACATTAGCCACAATTATTTGAAAATATTTAGAACAGTTGATGTCCTCGAAGGTAAGAACATTTCCCTTAAAAGTTGTTAAACAGTTGTAGCCTACAATAATTGTTACTTTTGTATCAACATATGCAAAATTATCTTTTGTCATTGTTATGCTTCCAAACGATAGCTGCGTACACGTTTTGTTGCTACACAGCCCTTTTAATTTAAATGAATATTTTGAGTGTCAATTTCTGAGAAGTGCAGCTGCAGCTGGGTCAATTCATGTTTCAATAACAACCTGTTAATATCTAATCAGAATTTTTTGTGGTGAAGTATTTCATTCCGTAGCTGTTATGTGGAATCTACTTCCACTATATTGAAAACTGCTCTTTATTTCTTTCGTTCAAACATTATCTTGTTTGGAAGAAAACTATTTGTGATAGCATTTCTTCTCTTGCGAAGTGAAAAAATATTATTTTTCTTAACCTGTGTCTCTGAGATTGGACAGAATGATTTCTGCATTCAGTGGGCTTAGTTTGTCTTGGTGTCATATTAGCAATTAAGTAGCCTGAAGAATTAATAACTTATAGTAACAGTTCAGATGGCAATCCTCAACAATCATATCTAGTTTTACTATTTACACCACAAATTTCTTGATAGATAATTTTGATCAGTGTTAATCTGACATCATAATTGTAATTTTTATCATCAAGTTATGCACCTTTCGTTGTAATGATTTATGGCAACAAAATTTGAAATTGAAATTTAATTCATGCAGAGCATTATGGTCAGGCCACTGCAGTGACAGAAGTATCCAGTGAGTATACTGTGTCACTTCAATGGTGCCATTTAAAGGCTGCATACACTTACAAATTTGATAATTACTCGATTCTGCATGACCTTCCACAATAAACTATAAGTTATATATCTGGTTCATAGTATAAAATCATGAAAAATGTATAGAGCATTTCCCAATAAACTTAGAATCTTGTGAAGAGAATCAGAACAACATATTGATTCGCACAACAGTAAAGAGGGTTCTGTGACCACTGATCAAGACGATGCATCCCTAAGTTGCATAATAAGACTCAAATTCTTCTTTCAGTGATGTTGCTCATTCTCTGATGTTATCTTCACAACTGATGCTGTTAAGGTGTAGTAGACCTCTCTTCTCTTCAGCTAGAATAGGTGAGAGTGTGCGACATACATCTACAGATCCAGCTGAAATGTAAAAGAAGAAAGACAATTATATATTAAAAAAAATCACTGATATTAGAAAACATTCAATGGAGTTAGTTCGTGCACAGTATAACTTGCATTCATTCATGTTATCGTATAACAGTTCTGAGTGCGTATAAGATGAACATTAGGCTTGTTAAAAATGTTCTATGATATTGTTTTCTAGTCATTGTTTGTAATGAATTGTTACATTTAAAATGAAAGTTCATAACATTATGCAATTTTGCTATTCAAAGTATTGACTACTTACAATGAATGCTAACGAATATGCATGAAAACAATTGCAATGAAATAAAAAATGTCCAACTAATGCTGTAATATGATTATATTACTTAATCAGTATATATATAGCATATGAAATTCGCATTCATATTCACACATTTCAAATTCAAAGTTGCATATGCCACAACATGTTTATGATATTTGCCTTACAAAAAGAGTCATAGAAACAGTGTCTACTCGTGCAATAGATGTCGTGTTGAATTTTGAGTAGTGCAAGTGAGCTCAGTAGATTTTATAACACATTTATGCTAGTTCTTAAGAAACATATGTTTCAAGTTTCAAGTATGTACAAATCCAATGCATGCCAACAAATTCCAAACCTGTTTTGCTCATCAGCAGATAATACGACAGGCTGCATCATCCTTCAGTTGATTGATGTAATATTAATAAACTAGGCCCATCTCATTTGGAAGTTAGTGAAGTTTTGGTGAAGCTGAATGTTTTGGAAATAGTATCATTTTTTATTAAATTCACATAGTCTTTCTTAAACATGCAATCATACTTCAAGTAGAACTTAAAAGGGCTTTAAATGGAGTTTTCAGTGGGTCAAATTATGCTTACATGTAAAAACTGTACACTCTATCTGAAGTCAACTGTCATCTTCTGATGTGTCTTGATGCTCTGCACAAATTGTTAGAGTACACGACTTTCTGAGATAATAACTACAAGGAATGACCATCTTCTCGTTCCCTATCATGCATCTGTCGATTGTCTGATGGGCAGCTGTAGAAAATATATAAAATTAAATTTCATTTTAAGTAATACTAGCTGACCAAGGCCTGATTGATAGGTCATTGCCATTTCACATCTGAAATGAAACATGTTTTCATTTTCCCCACAAATTATTCTGCTCATTGAACACTTGCCTGATTAGTATTTTGTGCAGTCTTAAAACGTCAAGATTCCAGAATTTTCTAGTTTTGATGAATAAAACAATTTAAATCAGATTATTCATCAAACAAATTCTAGGAGGTGAACATTTGGACATTAATTTACTAGAGCAATTAAATTGCTGTGTGGTGATCTTAAGCTGGTACTTTTTTATTTTAAGCTGTTACTTACTTATGCGGAAAACTTTTTTTTATTCAAAAACATCTGAAACTAGAAAAAATGGTTTGGTTTGTGCCAGGACATAGGACTGATAACAGGGAAAATAGTAAAGTCTTAGAAGGACCTTATATAATATTCTCATCAGTACAGGTTTTCGAATAAATGTTGCGGTGGTGTTGTTTCTTCTATTTTTTTCGGGGGGGGGTGGGGTGAGGACAGGGTTATCATGCAACAAACTTTTAAACATGATTTCATCATTGCATTATTCAGTGATGCGATGGACTTATATTTTACCTGCTGAATACGTAATAATGTCAAATGACTGGACTCTCGACATTAAAACTGAATCAACACGAATGTTAACCACATGTCACACAGCTTGATCTGCGTGCTGCCTTACCCCGAGCCCTGCACGAAGTAACAGCGTTCGGTCGGGCGGCTACTACTGCCGCGCCTTACCGCGTGACGCCTGCACGACATGGGTGCGTACTGTTGCTGCCTAGCTAGGTCTCGACATGTCGGAGGGTGTACAATCTAAACGACTAAAGTCGATGAAAACAGGCGGGTATTTAATTACAATGGGGAAATTTAATTCGTCTTAAATTGATCTACTTGTCCGTGACTGGTCAATACTTATTAGAATAAACTCTACCAACGCTAACGTTAACGTTACTAACGTTAGATTCAACTTACACTGGTAGATCTACATGCCCGTACTACATCACAGGTAAATACACAGCTACACCACAGTACGGTGCCAACAAACTCGCTGCCGCTGATCGCTGCAGCAAACTCATTTATCTGAAAATACGAGAAATGATGCAATGTGATTACATCAACTTACCGGCTAAAATGAGCACCATACTGCTCACTAACAGTCAGTTTCCCATGCATCAATAAATTGCCTAGAACAGCTGAGAAAGATGCAAATATAACTTTTGACAGTGAACTAGCTGTTCGCCGAGACAATTATTTTTGTGCGCTGCACAGGAATGACTCTAGGGTCATGAAAATCTTTCTATCGATTCAGCAGTATTCTTAACCCATGTTTCAAATAAAGGAATTACTTCTACAAATACGTAATACCCATGACGTATTATTGCGTCACGAGATCGGCCCGCAATGTTTTATGCAAAATAGTTCGCTATTTCGAGTTGAAATGTCAAGCGGTGGGGGCTTAATGCCATTGGATTACGTAGAGCCGTAATAACTTTCCGTCTAAAAAAATAATTATAGTCAAGTGGCCA
>JZLH01S0565210.1:1297-11610 GCA_001188425.1 Eucidaris tribuloides
ACTAAAAGTAACATTGATACGGCATTCATACACATTTCAGTAAAGATGTACTACACAAAGTTGTTGTATTATGCTCTAATTGGCTTGATCATCAAGGTGCATATGAACTGCGGTCTTACGTGTAGAAAAGTAATTTATTTTTATATGAAATAAATTGTCGTGTTGTGCTTTGATCATGGGTGAAGTTTCTCTGGCTTTTTATCTTTAGTATTTCTCGGCAATTCAACTAAATAGCTTTTTTTTGTTGACATCAGCTTTACATGATTTTAATTCTATTCTGATTTTGTTTTTGTGCCAGAAAATTGCCAAGAGTTTTAGGAAGGTTGAGTTATGCATTATTTATCCATTATTCTGTTAAATTTCATACATGCATAAATGCTGTTCTTGTGATTTGTATCATATGCAGTTTTTGTATTGACAAATCTTCCTGAAATCAGTGTGTAAAACTTGTGACAGTCACACCATGTTATAATTTGGAAAATTTACTGATTGGGTCACAGGCAAAAGATTTACTATAGTTACAATATTTTGTGTGAATGAGAGGGTCAGCAAATCTGTTTCAGATACTTTTAAATGAAGTATGATTATATATATTTGTTTTGTAAATTGTATATAAGAAACGACAAAATACAGATGTACTTAATTTTGAATTACTGAAAAGCTAAGTAACAAATTGTCGTACAGATATGAAAAAGCATCTCATAAAGTATACTGTTCTTTATTTGAGATAAGTGCTGTCATTCGATATGAAAATGAGTTAGAGGGGAAGGGTGCAACCAATGAACGTGGAAGAAGAAAGTAGTGGAGGAGAGTAGGAGGGTTGGATGGAAGGATGAGGACCGAATAGAGTGAAGTAGAAGTAGGGGGTAAGAGCAATTTCTGTGAGTCTGGCCACCCCCTGTGATTGGGGACTAAACTGGATTTAAAACCTGGATTACTACTACTACTACTACTACATAGGTATCCAGTTGATAAATGGAAATTTTACTCATGGAGGGTTTCCAATTTCCTAAATGTTTAGTCTTTGCAAAAAATAAACCATCTTGTATCATTGGAAATCACCATAAAGCGCAGGATAAAATCGTCAGTTGTTCAGCAGAAGAGCCCTATCATATGTTCCCAGCTGAAGGGCGTAACACTAAATTGTGTGTTAACTTGAAAACTATTGACTTTTTTCACATTAAATCAAAGTAGTGTGGTATGTTTAGATCCTCCTGTCCGTTTATGTACAACAAATATCAAATAAGGCAATAATTTTCAAATTAGAGGAAAATTACTGTCAAGGCCCTTCTGCCGGGAAGATATGCTAGGACCCTTCTGCCAGACAACTGACAAAATGATCTTCTTTCGTCGCTGACTGTCCCATTGTTGGGTGTACAGCCTCCGAAGTTAGTTTCACCTGACACTAGGTGTAACACCATTCAGACATGATACATGGTAGAGTGCAGTCATTAATTGGGGGATCTGATATAGCATAATAGGCTATTTCAGGCTGGTATGTGGATACATCACATACGTAATCATACTTTAAGGATTACTTCCTTTGACAGTGTGAATTATATATTTGAAAAAAAGAATGTTTAGAAAAAGTAAGAAAAGTGTTCTATATTCTAGGAATTTGTGCCTAATCATGTATCATTCACATCAGACTATACCTTTATTGTTAAGCACTTGACATGAATTAATTAAGTCTTCCTGAAAATAGTTTTCTGGATAAAACAGATGCATTTTATTGCAATACTCACAAGATAATATATATCAGTGAGATAAATAATAGTTGTAAGTTAACTCCTGTGTTAGAGTGTGTATATAGTTTTATGGCATTGTGTAATTATTTGGGTTGTGATTCATATTAATTATATGTTATTATATTACAGTACTTACTTGTGGTGCAGCACAGTTGTACCTTAATCCATTGGTTCACTGGGCTGAAATCCACGTGTATCAACTTGAAACTAAACTGTTTTGAACTTTTGCTTTGTGTTAATGCAAGCATTTGATTCTCACTATCGACAAGAAGATGTTAAGCAGTAGAGGGTGTGCTTGTCCAAGAGATCTTGGTACCCACAAACCTTCGGTTTCCATACATTACATAAGTTGAGAATGAAAAAGTCCTGTAAAATTACTTGCTTAAAATTTGGTGCATAGACACCTAACAATGTCTGATGCTTCCTTTAAAGGTCACATAAAATCATGCAACAAATTTGTGACCCACTGGCCTTATTTAGTAAAATCATGGATTTTGCAGACGTCCCTGTATATCTTTGAAGGCTAGAAAAAGTTGGTCACACCAATCCAACCACTGTACAACTGCACACTGGTGTATTGGTTGGGAAATAGTGACCTCTTTTGACAATCGTCCTATTGTCGAGAGCAAGAATTAAGGTGAACTGCTAATATTTCAGCTGGAAATGTATGAAATAGATAATTTCAATTTCTTACAGATATTTTCACATCCCTGGTTGTGTTTGCAAGCAATTAATTTCATTCATAATGCTAAGACGTAGTGATCTATTATTCACTATGAATGAATAATGGAAATGTTAATGATGCTGCACATTGTGTTTTAACTCTTTGAACCGTTATGATTGTAGCTGCAGCTAAAAGAAGTCTTTTTTTTAAGTTAAAGGTAAATGACATGATTGGGGGTAGTCCTCAACTTGGGCTGAAACTACTGTAGAATCAAGTAAACTATGCAAGGATTCTCCTGTGAAAATCTTGAAGTCAAACTTTGACTCATTCTAAAATAACTTATGTCAATATCCCTCGTGGCCAGCAAACCTGCTGTATGGCTCTCTATGGGTCTTATTTTTATTGTACCCCAATAAAATTAACATACTACATGTAGTATGTTCATGCTTGATTCTTCTTAAGTAAACACATTACAGACCAATCCTTCCAGCTGTGAGATCCACTCCAGCTAGTGTATAGCTGGTATATATTTCAACTCATTTGGTTCTTGAGACATTTTCAAGTGTTCCCAATCATGTCACTAACCTTTAAAACTTTGGTAACGTCATTACAGTTATCTTCATTTCCATCAGATATGTTAAATATTATGTATGTTTCCAGTTAATGTATGAGTAATATATTTCCATATCTTATTTGTATATGTTGATTATATTCCATTATGTAGATACATGTATTAGTTGGTAATTGTTGTGCCAGGGCCATGGTCATGTGAAGGTGTGTTATGAGACTCTTGATGTTTGTTGTAGTGTGAAGATGAATTATACAGGAATTCAAACTTGGAAGTGATCTGACTGTTAAGAAAATATATGAATTACATTGAAGAAATTTAATAAGAGATAACACATATGGAAATATGGAAACAAAGTTTCTGATTTTCAAACATTTAGATTTAACCATTCTGTGACAAGTCATTTCAACCCACTTTTTATGTTAGTAGGTTATTTGCTAAACATTCCCCCAACTCACTAAATTTCGTATAGAAATATTGTACAAAACTGTCCATGCAAATGAAACTTATACTGAAAAAAAGTTAGTTTTGTAAACTAGTGATCGCCTTAGCTTTCGTTAGTTCATATTATATAGTTAATTTGATTCATGTAATGATTATTCTGAAAGCAAACGAATGATACATGACCTAAACTTTAGAGAGAAGCTTGGCAACTTTATATTATTTTTGAAACGTAATGGAATCTCAGAAATTACAGTCACCTTTTATAATTCTTTGTGGTACAGTATTAGGTATTATATATGAGCTAAAAATAGATGAAATAAGTTAGAACTGCAACAAATTAACATACGGAACTTCGAAACGTGAACAAATTTTAACAACATTAATAGGTGCAAACATAGTTTTGAATCATTTGGTGAATTTTACTATATCATATTCCTAATCTATGACATAATATTAACCCATTATAACCCATGATTTCAAGAAGTTGAAATGTTATTGTTTCCATACAATAGTGTCAATTATGATAATTACATTTTTTCGTCAAGGGAGGTTCATAAATATAAATTGAAAATCCTCAAATATTGTAATGAATATAAACTGTCAGTCACAAGAATGGAAAGGAGGCCAAAAACACATGACAGAAATTTTGTACATGTACTACATGATAACAAGTATAAACTTGCAAAATTCATAGTTTTCTCAACTATACTGTTTATAAAATGTACTTAACTCTTATGAGATAAATGAATGTGAAACACAAGAAAGTGCAATTTTTGTTGACTATTGCTGAAAGATGTTGATCAATAAGTCATTTTGTTTCACTATTATTTAATGTTTTGTGATTATGACGTGAATAATCAAAATTTGTTGTGTATTTATCGTCCGTGGTGTGACAAAACCTCATATCTCACATATGCTAAATGTTTTGGAAAACCAAAAACATGGCTGCCTTAAGGCCCACTGTCATGACAAGATGAGAATGCCCTCTTTTGACTAAAATCATGAAAAGGGTGCACTAATGACACCCATAATGCAACAGAAACAGCCATAACTGTGTGGAAAAAGTATACATTTGTTTTCCTCACACAATCTGTACACTATGGCACTGCAACCGTTCGTGTTTATCAAAAGACCAGTTGTCATCCTCTCTGTGGTTGAGTTGACCCTTGACAGTGGGCCTTTAAAAATGGGATAGCCGTCGTTTTACCTGGCGACATTCGGTCTATTTTTAGATTTAAAATGTCAGATAAAACAAAATCTGACTTCCTAGTTACAAGATTATGTCAGAACCTTGTTTTTACCAAAAATTGAAATAGATTTTGTCACCCCAAAGACATTATTATGTTACGGCTATCACCACAGCATACTTTTGTATCATACAGATCATTTATACTCAGATGAAATAAATTTTAACACAAACACAGAAGATCTCGGTTTTCTTTGAGTGAAGATGTGGCTGCGGGTTCAAATCATTAAACTCCCCCCCCCACCCCCCCCCCAAAAAAATAGACATATGTGAAAGTTAGTGTGTGTTGTGGAATATTCATCTTTCCTACTTATACAAACTAATACATGTATGTATGTATGTATAATTGTATTCATACAAAGGTTAATTTCAAGGTTTAACATTTCATAGTTGATTTTTTATTGGTTTTTGTAATGAAACACATTTAAAACAATTTAAATAGTCATAATGAAAACATCTCACGAGGGCATATCAACTAACAGCGTTAGAGTCCTTAATAATCTATAGAGCTGAAGTAGCGGGCGATAGAATTGGCCAATCAGCCGTCGTTCTGGCAGCCCATTGCCACATCGGTCGGCCAATGACAATTTTCATTTCATTTTCATTTTATTTTATTTAAGCACGGCACCTGCTTCAGCCAAAGGCTGTTCTTCAGCAAGTCCGTGCCCCTGATTAAAAACATTACATAAATATGAGAACATAACAATAATTACAAATTACATACACGTCTACAACAATACTTGAAAATAATAGAATAATTACATAAATAGAACTATATACATACAATAGGCATAGAAAAAAAGACAGACTGAAAAAAATATTTACAAAAATATGAATTTATACATTGTATGAATCACAGATTAAAACTTATATTCCCTTGAAATATGGATCTTAAAACAACCGAAAGACATATTTTTTAGCTCTCTGGGGAGTCGATTCCAGCTTTTTGTTCCTCGGTACAATAAGCTTCTTTTTAAAAAATTTGTACGGGGTTTGGGTACAATCTCAGAGACTTGTCGCATGGCCAATGCGCTGCATCCAATCAGAGAGACGGATGACTTTTTGAGGCGAGAATTTCAGATTGGGACCTTTTGATGCGGGAATTTCGTCAGTGTTGAGTGTTGAACTTTTTTGGCGTGGATGCAAAATTTGATGCGGGCACTTACGAGAACCATGAACTCGAACTTTCATTAGCCTTATGTACAGGCGACTCCCGTTCTACAAAGTCGTCAGGACCAGCAGTTTTCTTTCGTTGTATCAAAATTTTGTTTTAACTGTACAGTTTAGGTACATAAAGATATATATTAATATAAATTTTAGGAACGTAATTTTTACTTTGTTGTAACAGAAATTTTTGTTATAATCGTGTTCATTGTAACGGGAGTGCACTGTATTTGGCCAATCCCGTCAACCATCATCGGAATCAAATTTCTGGGATTTGTCCCTGACTTGGAAAAGCTATAGTTGGTGAATTTCATTGGGGCACTTGTGTTATTGTCGTCCCCCCCCCCCCTTGTGTAACCAGACACACACGCATGCACGCACGCGTACGCACACACACACACACACACACACACACACACACACACACACAACACACCACAGCACACACCTCAACACACACACACACCTTCACAAAACACACACAAACAGACCACACAAGCACACGACACAACACCTTCATTCACTACACACACACACCTCACGCACACACCTCACAGGCCACACCTCACACACCCACAAAGAACACAAAGACACACACAGCACATCACACACACACACACACACACACGACCCTCACACGACTACCACAACACACACACACACACACACACAACGCACACGACACACAACCACTCACAACGCGCCACGACAACACGCACTCCCAGCACTCGCACCACGCACACGCACACGCACACGCACACACACACACACACACACACACACACACCTGTCAGCATGTAACCTAATATTGGTTTAATCAAAACAAAGATCTGTGTTGTCAGAAGTTTGCCATTTGCCAGTTAAAGTTTGCCATTTATTTTTCAATAATTTGTATACTGGAATAGGCATTGGACTCTTTACCACATAAATATTTCACACATAATAGTTCTGAGGAATATCAAGAGTACTGCTAAATATAACACATTGGACTTGAAATTTACTGCAATATCACAGTTTTATTTGATTCTCAAAAAAAAAATAACATAGTATATAAGAAAGTAAAATATCACATGGCACATACTCAAATATGGAGAATGCTTCAACATAAAAACATCCACAATTTCACATTACATGTCAGATAAATGAAGCTTTAGTACAATGTGAGTAAAACAAATTGAAACAGATCAATCCCAAATCTTATAGTTGAAACAGGATATAAATCTGTTAGTCAAGGTATTCAGGAATTGATAGCATACTTATTTTACTTTATATATGGAGTATTGGTCATTTATATACGGTCATGAGTGATATCTGTGCAATCAATTTTGAAAAAAAAATGATTTTGGCCAACTTTATGTTTGCAGTATGCATGCATGACTGCTTGCTTTGTTATGAATGCTCAGGCAATGTAATCCTGCAACACAAACTACAGAAACTTGGACAAAAACAAGTTTGACTTGTTTTGTAAAATTGATCGCTGAGCAGTCACCCATGACCGAATAACAAACGACTTGAAAGTAAAATGCTATCTTTCTGTGATATCAGCTTCCATCTTTTTTTCAATGCTGAGATTTGGGAATTTTTTTTAACTCACCCTAAAAAGATGTTTACTGCAGATCAGAAGGGGAAAACAATTATGCCACTCGTGACAGAAATTATTCCTGAGATATAAAGTGGGGGACATTACTTGCGATGAAACCGACAAGTACCACAGACTAGGTTAATCAGCATTACAAGCTGAATGTGGACAAGGAAAATGATGTTACAGGACTCAAAGGGGGTGGCTCTGCAGGTGGTAAGAGGTACACACTTACTACACACACCGCGACACCAGGATTTACAGGATGATCTTTGAGTTGCAGCGGGATGAGTTCGGACATGTCTAAATGTTCTGATATGCTATGAGTAGAGAACAGCAAAAGCTCCTCTCAGGCTGACCCTGCATGGTAAAAGCAAAAAAGGTGACACGCCATACATACATGTACGCTCAAAGAAACAATTGCTAGCAAATCTGAAGCAGTCTTCTAAAGGAAAATCAGACCAAGTGAAGATAAATAAAATCTTCGTGCAGAAGGGTGGCAGTACAGCAATAGGCTGATTTCAATTTCCTCTGTGCCCTTTAATAGAAACCAGGTCTACTGGCATAGCTCGAGTGAAAAAAGGGATTTCACCAGATTGTTGGAAAGGAGTGTATTGGGAGAATTTATAAGGAGCATAGAATTACAATGATGGGTCCCTTCCGTGATGTGTCCTGTACACATAACAGATAGAAGACATGAAAAAAAAACATTGCATAGATGGCAGTGTCTTCACATTTAATGCAACGTTAAATTGTGGAAAGATGTTTGTTACGATTGGGTCATATCAGCATCAGGGTTGTGTTAATAAATCAAATGAGAAGCAGGTCCTAATGTCCGGGCCAATCCTCCTACATTCCAAAAAAGATAGAGAGACATACATTCAGGGCTGCCAACTTTTATCAATGCCTTTCAGTAATTTCTTGGCTGAAAATCAGTAATTTTGCCATATTTTTGGTCAAAATCAGTCATTCTAAAATAAATGTGTCAGAATTATACCAGAATAATTTGATAAACTTAAGTATTTTTCATGCAGTTTTCAGTTTTATTCAGTATTCTTCTACCACTTTCAGTAGAAATTACTGAAAATCAGTACGACTTGGCAGCTCTGTACAGGTATTTTGGAAACCAAATGTCCAAGGCTCTAGACAACAAGAAAATACCAGTCTTTGGAAATGGAGAAAAAAGCTATGTACAAGGGGCTACAAGAGACAAATGGCTTCAAACAATCAGAGCACCTCCTGTGCATGTTGCACCACAGGAGTATGGCTGCATCGCAACGGTTAACCGACCGTAACCGACTGTGAAGATCTAAAACCGTTTTGAATTTGTATGTTTCAGCTAACCATTTTGTCATTTTGCTGCAGGAACATGGTCACTTTTCTCAAAGTGGTATTTGCAAAGAGATGTTGATATGATGACAGAGTTTAAGTAATTTCACTATTATACAAATATTTGACCAGTAAACAATGGTCTTGAAGCAAAAAAAAATTACTTTGCCTTAAATGCCAACACGTTGGCATGGTTATTTCAGGAATTAAATTATTCTTTTTCAAAAAAAAGAGGTTCAAATATTGTATTTAGGTTAACCAAAACCAACCAGTTTTCATGACAGGTTAACTGGTTTTTGAAAGAACTGAAATGATTGATACAGCTCTACACAAGAGAAATCTGGAGAGCAAGTTATTGAAACTTGGAGTACAAAAAAAAATCAAGGCAAAAACCCTGCGATCTTTCTACGGGGAGCAGGTGAAGGAGACTCGATACCAGGGTATTGTAGATACAGGCCTTCAACTCTGCTTGGTTGACACAGTAGGAGAAAATTAGGAGCGAAATTCTCCAAGAAGTAGGAAAAGTAGGATTCAATCCATCAAAGTAGCAGAAAAGTAGAGTAGTAACTCTAAATATAAAGGAAACATGCGGAATATGCGGAAAAAAAAATCCAAGATTGGCGAAAAAGCAGAAATCCGCAGACACAAACTTTCCTTCTAAAATCAGGTGATGATGGTAGTTACAGTACTCTCAGCAACAACCTGTACAGACTACTCAACTCCAAACAAATATTTAACATATCGCAAAGGGTTTTTTTGGACAAAAAGTAGGAAATAGGAAAATAAGGATTTCAAGGTGAAAAAATAGGAACGTTGGGATTTTCACAAAAAAGTAGAAAAAAAGTAGGAAAAGTTGGACCAGTTGAAGGCCTATAGATGGCTCCACAGTATGAGGAGTATGAGGAGTATGAGGAAGGCCTCCAATTCTGGTGTAAAAGCAAGACTATTTCGAGGTAGAGGAAACAGGTAGAGAACCAAAGTTTTCTGCATGGTTCGGCAATATAAGTCACAGGAACTGAGGGAATCAATGCTAAAGCTCCTGAGACAGAAAGCAGGACTCCGAGACCAACCTCGCCAGTTTACCACCAACGACAGTGAAAGTATCAATGCAATGGTGGCCAAATGGACTGATGGTAAGAAATTTTTTGAATGACCTTATAAGCCTTGAAGCATTTGTGAGGTCCAAGTATAAGGAACTGGAAATGGCCCTCATGGGCCTGGGGGAAGGAAGGTCAGTCCAGGACTCAAAGAACTCCAGAAAACACCTGTGGAGTGGGCACATATGACGTTGGACCGAAGGCTTTGACCTCTGTATCACGTCCGGTTGTTTTTTTTTTTCAGGTTTTAACAGACGATTTGGACGGACATTTTGCAGATAGATCTACCTAGTATCTCCTCTCTTCACAGGCCGAAAGCTACGTAAACTTCCGTAATACCTTCCGTAATACCTTAGCAAAGCCCGCCCCTGTACACTCATTGCTTTTGGTGTCAGAAAATGTCCAATTTTACACGATTTATCACATGTACAAGTGAGAAATTACTCCCACTAGGACACCTCAGTCATGCCTATC
>JZLH01S0565210.1:27886-40061 GCA_001188425.1 Eucidaris tribuloides
GTACGTACGTACGTACGTACGTACGTACGTACGTACGTACGTACGTACGTACGTACGTACGTACGTTACGTTACGTACGTTAGTACGTTAGTACTTAGTTACTTAGTTACGTTACGTACGGTTACGTACGTACGTACGTACGTCGTACGTGTCCGTGTGTGTGTGTGTGTGTGTGTGTGTGTGTGTGTGTGTGTGTGTGTGTGTGTGTGTGTGTGTGTGTGTGTGTGTGTGTGTGTGTGTGTGTGTGTGTGTGTGTGTGTGTGTGTGTGTGTGTGTGTGTGTGTGTGTGTGTGTGTGTGTGTGTGTGTGTGTGTGTGTGTGTGTGTGTGTGTGTGTGTGTGTGTGTGTGTGCCAAATAACTATTAGTAGATAGGCAGATATTTCCCTTTACGAAAGTGCAGTTCATGTATTAAGACCATGGACCTTTCGTTGTAGGTCCATGTTTAGACCAAAAGCTTCATTCTCTCTGTACTATCGGTGGTTCCACAGACGACGTCTGGCTCCTCTGACCTTATTGGAGAAGGTATAAAAGGTCTTTTTTAAATAAATAATTCCCCACACAGACGGTTATCTCTGTCTCTACATATGTATGCCTTTCAATACAAACTCGTATTATTCTGCGTGCTGATCAAAGTTCACTGTGCGAAACAGGATATCTTTACATGTCGAACTCATGAATTATGTTTCATACATTCGGCCGTGTAGCGGTTGTTATAGCGTGTTCCTAGGCCTGCATGTCAGCGACAGAAAAATAAACATATGTCTCTGATTAGAATTTCATATTTGCACTTTCTCTTAGCCATTCATCTTACCAAGCTTTGCGATGAGCAATGTGTAGCTTAATCGATATTTCCTGATTTGGAATAACACCTGTGCTATTGTAAGGATATTTATAGCAGCAAATTCAAAGCTACCTGTGACACCAGAAGTTTGAAGGCCATTAGTGTTTTTCCGTGCACCAGAATCATTCATTTCTTAGTTTGATCTCTGGACCTTAAAGCCATTGGCTAACATTTACCACAGTTAAAAAAATGTGAGCTACATAATCCTCCACGCTCCAAGTGTCTTTGATAAGGTCTAAAAATGAAGCCCTAAAAAAATGTATTTCAAAATGATGAGTTAGTGCTTCTAAAAGTGAAAATCTACAAGCATTCAAATTGACCTGATTCACCTCCCCATTTTCTCCCATAAATTTACTTTGTGCAGATCTAGGCTATTTTATCATCCACCGGAGTAGAAATTGTTTATTCATGCATACCTTGCCCTTGGCCGCATGGAACTTTCCAAATTTTGTATTCTAGGGTGTTTATTTGTCCAGTTGAACACTACTATGCAGCTCAGATATCAAAGTTTGACAACTTTTTTTAAATTGAAACTCCACAATGTTAGCCTATCACTTTAAAGCCCAAGTATAATTTTGGTCTTCGGTCGATCAGACAACATTTCTATCAATCTTTCATAAAGTATTCTATTGTCACCCGAAAACAACATTAAAGGACATTGACATGATTGCAAGAAATCAAAAATGCCTTTAGGACCAAACCGGTTGAAAGATATACCAAATATACACGAGCTGGAGTGTATCTCCTGGCTGGAAGGATTTGTCAATTAAGCATGAATATACCAGTACTGAATTTCTCTCGTGCCCCAAGGTCAATTAATCCCATAGAAAAATATGCAATATACTTGCCTGTCACGAGGCATA
Organism: Eucidaris tribuloides; assembly: GCA_001188425.1. Taxonomy (NCBI): domain Eukaryota; kingdom Metazoa; phylum Echinodermata; class Echinoidea; order Cidaroida; family Cidaridae; genus Eucidaris; species Eucidaris tribuloides. Next base: position 29,592 of record JZLH01S0565210.1, read on the forward strand.
CTGATGGTGGTTCTTTAAAAATGAGTCAACACTGGCTACAAAATTTTCACAGCAGAATCATTGCAATGCTTACTTCATTCTGGAATAATTTGACCCGAAGTTGAAGACTACCTCCAGTTATGTTATTTACCTTTAAACCTACCACTGAAAATTGTTTATATTGACATATTGGTGTGTTCAAATTATCGGAGAGCGTGTAGCGGTGCGTATACTACCTGCATAATGAATAAAATTGGTATTGGTATTGGTATTTATTTCCGTAGGTATCAAAATAAATTACAAATATACGGCTGGATAGCCTCATTCAGCGTAGTAAAAACGCTGTTTTTCAAGAGGGTCCATTTATATATTCAAAATCGAATTTAAACTAAGAAATCGTTTAAAATGAAATCGTTAAAGGTATATACAATGAAAAAAAACTAACAAACTTAACCATAACTATAATAAATTGAAATTAATGTCTCGTTACATAAATACCTACACAATAAATCAAATTAAGCTAAAACAAGGAAGTAAACACAGTAAAGTATAATATTTACAATTAAAATTATAAAAATAGACGTATGAACGAAAAGTACAATTTTTAGCTATATACATGTCTTGAAGTCACCTACAAAAACAGCTTACTCAATATAAATCAAATAAATTCGAAATAAATTATGAGTGAACAAATCATTACTGTGTTATATCCTACATATATGGCAAAATTTGTTCGTTTAGGTGCACTTTGAATGCATTTAAACTGGGGGCTTTTTTGGTATTCAATGGTAGTTCATTGAAACTTGTACTACCTCTGTAAGAAACTGTTCGTTTACAAAAATTACTCCTTGGTTTTGGAATACAAAGATTATATTCAGAGCGTAATAAATATACAGTTTCCTTGACCTTAAAAAAAAAATCACTTACGTAAGATGGAGTAAGACTATTTAAAGCCTTATACCGTAGACTAATTACAGATGATGTTTTGTTCTTCTAGTGGCGAGAGAATCCCAGTCAAGAATCTTATGTAGTTCTTCACTCGATATATGAGAACGTGGTTCAATATTTAAAATAATACAGCTCGCTCGATTTTGCAGTTTTTGTATCATGTCTGACTATTTTTACCAGAGTCCCACATATCTCCGTAATCTAATTGTGGAAGTATGAAGGAGTTATATATTAAATTCAGATTTCGTTTATCAACAATACAACCGATTCTCCCCATAAAGCTAATCATTTTACTTACTTTGTTGCAAACACTATTAACTTGTGTATTCCAATTCAGTTCTTCATCAACATTAATACCTAGATACTTCACACAATGAACCTGGTCAAGGATTCTTGAATTAACATTTAAATTGAGAATTCTGTGTTCGTTTAATAACTTCTTGTTGCCGATAAGCATACATAATGTTTTCTCACAATTTAAACTCAGTCTATTTTCATACATCCACGCACATATTTTATTCAAGTCATTTTGTAATTATTGTTGTACTGTACGAGGATTGTTATCAGAAAAATACAGTACCGTATCATCTGCATATAAAAAAATATTTATCTTTTGATCTTTGATCCACTGCAGGCATATCAACCCACTAAGGCAAACATTAACATGGCTTCTAGCGCTGATACAGAGGGCAAAATAGCAGTTGTTGGAAGGTACGTACATTAAATTACGTGATGTCATATTGTTGTAGGCCTGACAAGTGAACATTCACTGATTCTGTCAAATAGTTTGATCAGGATACTTTTATCCCCATTGTAAAGTACATATTTAAATGTGAAGTGAAATATAAGTATTGCAAGCTATTACCGTATACATGATATCTACTGAAAATCAGTTGCGATAGTAATACGGTAAAGCGAACGTAAAGGTAACATTTCTGCTGGGATACATGTATAGACAGATAGATAGATAGATAGATAGATAGATAGATAGATAGATAGATAGATAGATAGATAGATAGATTTGATAGATAGATTTGATAACTAGATTGATAGATAGATAGATAGATAGATAGATAGATAGATAGATAGATAGATAGATAGATAGATGGATAGATATAGAGAGCTGAATACATAGACTGATACATATATATCAGAATAGAAATATAAATAGATAGATAGATAGATAGATAGATAGATAGATAGATAGATTGACAGATAGTTATATAAATGGTTAAATAGATGAATAGATTGATTGATTGACTGATGGATGGATGGATGGATGGATGGATGGATGGATGGATTTGTATGTACAATTGTACATGCATACATTATATACACATAAAGATCAGTATCATTCTAATACCATAAACTTCAATTTAATTAAAATGATAATCTACAAATGTTATACAGGTTATGTGGGGTAATTATCTTGATGTCACATGTAATCATTCAGATGTTTTGTTTCCGTTTGTTTGATTTTCTTTCAAAGTGGTTTGATCGGCAAAAGCTGGGCAATGATTTTTGCCAGTGCTGGTCATCACGTGACTATATACGACATTGATGCCGCACAGGTCAGTAAATAATGGAACTATTTTGTACATCTTTTGTTAATTTAGATGTTTATTGGGTCAAAATAACCAATATATTGGTGGATATGTGTCAGATAGAGGAATTAATCCAGATCAAAGTTTTGGTTCATTTTGACCGACGATTATTTTGGTATTGTTATTGAAAATATTGTTCAATTTTAACAAAAAAATACTTTCTTCTAAGAAAAAATTTAGTGAAAATGAAAAGTAGGGGTGAATTTGTAGTGAACACACACGTGTGTTTTCACACTCATTTTGGAATGATCTCAGTGATCACTCATATATAGGGATTCCGAGTCACCGAGTGATCACTGAGGTCACTCCATAATGAGTCAAAAACACATTTTCACTCCAAATTCACTCTTTTCTAAAACCATTACATTGCAATCGCAAACCGTCAAAAATATATCGATCATTTTTTTTAAGATATCGAAATTCAGTTTTCAAATGTAATATAATTTACAGTGTTGCGGGGTTAGTTTTTAGGTTCGTTTTAGGGTAAAAAAAATACGCTGTGGCTCTGGACACATGCACTCAAGTGACCTTGTCATTCTTAGCACAGCATTGATCCAGTGGTTAAAGGCTCTGCACTGCAAAACTGGGGTATAAAAATTTAACACATATGGTGTTGCACAATATGAATACCAGACGTGGTGAAAAATTTTGACACCACGGGTGTTATTTTAACAATAATCGAGTTAGTTCAAACACCAAGAAAATTGCTTTAACACCTTAAAGTGATAGGCTAACATTGTGGAGCTTCAATTTAAAAAAAAATGTCAAACTTTGATATCTGAGCTACATGGTAGTGTTCAAATGGACAAATTAACACCCTAGAATACAAACGTTTGGAAAGTTACACTGCCAATGTTATGCATGAATAAACAATTAAAACTCGGGGCGAGTTTTAATAGCCTAGGTGTACACACAGTAAGTCTATGGGAGGAAATGGGCAAGTGAATCTGGTCAACTTACGATTTTCACTTTTTTAAAGCACTAAATAATCATTTTGAAATACAATTTTTCAGGGCTTCATTTTTAGACCTCATCAAAGACACTGGTAGCATGGGGAATCATGTGGCTCAGATTTTTTTAACTGTGGTAAATGTTAGCCAATACCTTTAATCAAAACTTTTCCGGTATTCAAATTGTGCATGCAACACCCTTACTGTTGGATGTAACTCTGTAGTTTTTGCATTGTAGCCTCTTCACTTTCTAGTCGTAGGATATGTGGTGTATTTTCGTATGGTAACTCTAACCCACTTAAATTCTAAGTGAATGTATAATTTTAAGATTGATAGAATCAAGAGTCAGAGTGTAAATATGCTTCCAAGTTTTATATACTTTCTTAATATACCGTATAGTGTTTCAGTAAAACACGAATTTCTCACAAACTCGTCACTATATACATGTACAGTGTATTGTACAATATTTTCCTTCTCAAATTTACGAACATAGTGTCAAGAAAACACTAGAATATGTCGTTTTTGTTACATTATACATAATATAGATTAAATTCATGCATTTTGCACTGTGAAAAAAAACAGATGTGGTCTTGGATGAGGATCTATAACCACGACCTCCTGATAAAAGCAAATAAAATACGATTCTTTGATTATTCCACCGAAGTAAAAAAAATATATATATTAAATTCACTAAATTCATTTAGATTAAATTAATTTACGTAGGTTACTCGAGCATTAGAGGATATTAAGAGGCAGTTACACGAATTATCTAAATCGGATTTATTGCGAGGTGAACTTAACGCCGAGCAGCAATTTGCCCTCATCAGCGGTTCGAACGTGTTGGCGGAGGCAGTGGAAGGCGCCACCTTTGTCCAGGTAATAAAGGGGAATCCCCCACCCCCACCCCACCCCAGACATCAACACGGATTAACCCTAAAACAACCGGGCTATTTCTGGTCTACTTATCACCGGGGGGGGCATTATGACCCCCCCCACACCGCCCCGAGATCTCGGCCGCAGATCGCGAAAATTTGCACGCGCATGAAGACCGGATGTAAACTACATGACTGTAATAGTAAAATTTTCCAAAATTGATTTTTGTATTATTTTAAGTAATTAATTAGGCAAATAAGTGTATGAAATTATGTTTTTGCCTATATCTCGCTTACAATAGCTAGCTAGAAGCCTAATTGTGTTGAAAATATTCATTTTGACATTTTTCTAACCAATTATCTACAAAAAATATTTTCACGAAATCAAATTAATTTCCATATGTATTTTATTTTTTGTGAATTTCTATGTATTTCGTGTTTTTTCGACCTTTTCGTTTTTTTTATTGATCTTTTTTCGATGAACTTTGTTCTCCGGGACACCTTTTGCGATCATAAACAGTCATAAACTTAATTCCATTTCAGCAGTAAAAGTAAAAATAAGTCATCACATTTATGATTTTTTGGCTGAAAACACAAATTTGCATATGATTTTGTACACAAAATCACGTTTTTGAGCGATTTTGAACTTGCATGCATGTACGAAAAGTCGCGCAGCGTCGTAATGGTACGTCCATTTTTTTCGAAAATGGTCTTAAATGATGCACGAGACTTGAAAGTAAAAAGCCAGTGAATGGCGCGGTCAAAAAATATCGTGCGGCAGCGTAATCGCGAATTTTGTCGGGGGGGGGGGGTCATTATGACCCCCCGGTAGGTTCAGGGTTAAATGAATGAAGCAAGTGTAGAGGAACTCAACAGCGAAAGTTTGAACAAATTTGGTTCAAGAGTTATGTTTTTGTCTCGCCTGAACGAAGTTCGGCAATCACTTTTCCTGTTGGTCTGTTACGAAAATGTTAAAGTCAGTTGTTAAAGTTTTTGTTTAACTTGCTCTCTTTTCTTTATTTCTGCATCAATTCTGTTCACACTTGGTACGAATGATCCTTGGGTAATATCATGTGTGATGATGAGGATGATGAGGTCAAAAGGTCAAATTACATGAGGCCATGTGCATCATTTTTTCTGTTTCAAAAATGTTTAAGTTTTTGTTTAACTTGCTCTCATTTCTTTATTTCTGCATCAATTGTGTTCACACTTGGTTCAAATGCTACTTGGGTAATACCACATGTGTGTTGATTAAAATGATGAGACCAAAGGTCATGTATGGGTCAAGAGGTCAAATGATGTATTTCTGCATCAATTTTGTTCAAACTTGGAACAAACAATCAGTGGGTAATACCACATGTTTTGTTGATGAGGATGGAGAGGTCAAAGGTCATTTAGGGGCCAAAAGGTCATTTTGCACGTTTTAGTGATCGCGAAATCAGGCGAGACTCGTGGTGGTTCGCGAGCCACCTTGTTCTTTTAAAGTTTGATAAAATCTCCATGGAGGGCATCCTCTTATGACCATTCTGCAATGCAATAACTGCACACTTTTGAATTAGTACAATACAAAAAAATCACTAAATATCACTTTTCTCAGACAACAATATAACAACCCTTAGGTGTGTCAGATGCTTAGTTTTAGAGTAATAATAGTGACTGTTAGACTTCGATTTGAATTATTGTCTCGTAGAGAGACAACAACTCCTATTACCTAGAACGTATACTGAAGGGAATTGTTTTTGGCGCATATTTCAAATTCTAGGTAATTACTACTCTTTAGACACTTCCTTCATAAAACAACCTAAGGGCATGAGTGATGTTTGGCTGTGATACTGGAGGGGTGCTGATGAGATTCCCTGCCTTTAAGCATCTTCACCATCAAAGCTGTCCGCACAAAACTATTACTTTTGTTCTTTACACGACTGAATGTTCTTCTATCATATGATAATAGGAAAACGTCCCAGAGAATTTGGAGTTGAAGAAAAGGGTTCTGAGTCAGATAGAAGACTGCATCGGTGATGGAGTCATCCTGAGTAGCTCAACATCCGGTATACCGCCCTCTATCTTAATGGAACACTTGAAGCGTCGTAACCAGTGTATCGTTTCTCATCCAGTAAGTGCTTGCTGACTCAGAGTATCGCACAAATACGTTTATATTTTTTTCAAATAATCATGGCACATAAGGCAGCAACAAAAGCTCTCCACTCCTGTCTATCTTGTGCCATTCTCTGGAGCGATCCCCGGGTCTGGTGGACGTTATCCATTTCATTTGTCACGGTCCGTCGCCAGGTGTTTCTTGGCCGACCCCGTCTTCTCCGTATTATGACACAAGCTGGAATAATTACTGAGTTGTGCCGGTCTTTCCAATAATCGTCCCGTACACAGTTTATCACTAACGTTACAAGTGGCTATTAGAAATTTCGATTGTTTTTTAACGATAAAATTAAAATGAGTGCTAATACAATGTAAATTAAACTTAATTGTATATGTTTATTGATTAATCAACAAAGTAGTTTGCTCATAGTACCGAACCTCATAGCTTTCACGGCAGTCACAAACGGACAAGTTTGAAAAACCCCGGGGAAAAAACCCTAATATACAAAACTTCGTATTTTCACCCTCAAAACAGACGAATCCACCCTACTACGTTCCCCTTGTCGAGGTGATCGCCTCTCCGTGGACGGATAGAGCCGTGATCGACCGCACCAAGGCATTCCTGGAACGGGTCGGCCAGTTACCCGTGGTCCTCAACAAGGAGTTGGAAGGCGGTGTCTTCTCACGGGTCCAATACGCACTGATAGCGGAGTGTTGGAGGATGGTCGCCGTAAGTTTCTAAGTTCGGGGCAAAATAGTATCCCAAGAACTTCTCGAGTGTGGTAGTGATGGTGGTGGTGGTGGTAGTGGTGGTGGTGGTGGTGGTGATTGTGGTTGTTGTTATGGTGGTGGTAGCGGTGGTGGTGGTAGTGGTAGTAGAGGTGATGATTGTGGTGGTGGCGGTGATGGTTCTGGTGGTGGTAGTGGTGGTGGTCCTAGTGGTGGTGGTGATGGTGGGGTAGTGGTGGTGGTGGTGAGTGTGGTGGTGGTGTTGGTGGTTGTTGTGGTGGGTGTGGTGGTGGTGGTGGTGGTGTCAACAAAGTTTCTCATATTACCAGAATTGACGCTCCCTATTTTTTTACAAGATCTCTGTGAAATCTACACCTTTTACGTGATATAATGTTAACTGCATAGCTAACCTTGATAACTTGAGTGAAATGAAATCTGCTGTCTTCCCCCAAACAGTAAACACGTTTATAAACGGATTTACACACACACACACACACACACACACACACACACACACACACACACACACACACACACACACACACACACACACACACACACACACACACACACACACACACACACATACTTAACCTTAATCTTTCTTTGATACCTAATTATGTATTCACGTGCATTGGTGACATTTTATTAATCTTTTCTTTGATTTTGTATTTAATTCATTAGGAAGGCTACGTATCGGCCGAGGATGTAGACAAGGGTATATGGGGTGGACTGGGGCTGCGATACGCCTTTATTGGACCGCTAGAAACAATGGACCTTAATGCGGAAGGTAGTTAAGTATTCACATTCTATAGTGTTGTTTAAACGACGTTAGGAAAATTATTGTTACTCTACCAATTAACTTTGAAGGCAGATTATACAGGTAAATGGTGATAAATGAATTTTTCTCTATTTGCTTTTCTTTTAACCCTAATCCTATTTAATTTTCAATGCCATGAAACGATTCTATTCTTTGAGAATTTGTTTAAAAAGTAAAGTCGATGGCGCGACTTATTAGTATTATTATTATTTTGCCACATATCAGCTCCCTGACAAATTACGTCGTAATATACGATTTTCAGACTCTAAAAACAAACCTATCAATTTGAGTAGGAATCATTTCAATCGGGGACTTACGAGATTTCTATTAAAATCTGATCAAATGTTGAATAGATGCTATTGAAATATGATCAGAATCTAGTAAAATAGGAAGCGAATCCATTCAAGATTTGATCAGATTTTGAATAGAAGTCTCGCGAGTCCCGGATTGAAACGATTCCGATTCAAATTGATTAGTTTGTTTTTATAGTGTAGTACATGTACGTTTAATGTTGTTTTCTGATGCATAGCATTGACCAAAATCATACTTAGGCTTTTAATATGTTATATGTTTTCTTTATTTTAGCTTGCAGATGGCTAATTTTGTTGTATATATGTTCACTGATTTATGTTTGCAAAGTATATTGAGATTGATTGTGTTTCACGGGTTCTAGTTTCCGTTTTTGTGGTTGTCATAATGTAAATCGGTGGTCAATTTGTGAATATTTTGTCAACTCTATACGAGACATACGGAAGTTAGTTTTAGACTTGGGATTAAGCGTGTTTTTACATGAGAGAAGAAATAAATTGTTGATATTGTTTTGTTCAAGTTCAATAATATACTTTTGCTATCCGTGTACTTGGCAAAATTAATACTCTCATGATTATACTTATGTTATACTTGTACTTATGTTTTATCGTTATGTTTTATCATTTATCTCTCTATAGGAATGAGAAGCTATATGGATCGCTACGGACAACGCATACGCAATGTTCTTAGCACGTGTGGTCCAGTTCCGACATTTTCCGGCGAAACTTTCGAGCAAATCGTCGGAGAAATGAGAGCGAAGGTTCCGCTCGAGAAACTTGAAGAACGTCGCGCGTGGCGAGACAAGAGATTGGCGGCGCTCGCTAAATTGAAACGGGAAATGGATAAGAATGATTAGAAGAAAACATAGATTATAGAATTAAGGACTATAGTTCGATCTTTCAAATATTTGGAACACTATGCAACATGTATGTTTTTAGATTGAAAGGTACGCTCTAAATTACAAAGATTTCAAATAAAGCCTGATTGACTGTGGTTAGGGACCAGTCGATTTTGGGATTTATAGATTTAAATCTAAATAAACAAATCGATTGGTCCCTAAGTATAGTCGTTCAAAATTTATTTCATATCCAGGTAATTAGAGTATAACGAGCCTGTTAGGGCTGTTTTTTTTTTGATGAAATTAATAATTTTGCTGCATATTAGGTCATTGTATATATCCGTGATTTAGATCTGTATTTAACTAAGTATTGACTACAAGATCTAGAGCACATTGGTGATGGCCGATTATTGATAGTAAAATCAAGAAGTATCACATGAAGAGTTTGAACGCAACACTGGTTAACTCAACTTTGGACACATACAAAATCTAAATTTTACAATAACTAGGTTGCTAAAACTCGGGTAATTGGTAAATTTTATTGATAATTTTACGGTAAAATTGTATTACAAAGCCATAAGTGTATTTAAACGAACGGTATACCATTGTAAACTGCCTACCTATGTATCTCCCAAATTATTTCAACTGAAATTAAAGTCTACAAATATGTTATTTCTATATTCTTTTAGGGTGACCTCAGGAGCGAATAGAGTGGTTCCTCTGGTCACACTAAAAGAAGCAGAAATTACTATTTTTACTTTGAGTTCACGCTTATTATGACTCCTTAAAAATCTACCCTTAAAATGTGAACTTTTTGCTCCTTTTTGAAAGAGAGTCTGCGATACTTACTCTGTACGGTTACACAGTGGCGTAACTACGGGGGGGCACGGGGGGGCACGTGCCCCCCCCCCCGAATCGGCCGGACAAAAAAAAAAAAAAAAAAACGAAAGAAAAAAAAGGAAAGAAAAAGAAAAAGAAGAGCTGGGGCGAACCGGGTTAGACGTTGGTCTTAAATCACCTTTTTAGATAGGCTTATGAGACTATGTTAAGTAAACTTGTTTTTTTTATCTAAAACTTATTGAAAACTGCGTAATATAGGCCTATAGTTCTGTTCGCCTATTTAAAGTAGCCGCGTATCGTACATACAATGTCAATGTTCGGGTCTCATATTATAAATAATGACATGAAATAAAATGAATTATTTTAGCTTCAATACCGCTCGCTCGCAGGGTTACCTTAATAACTTACTTCAAACCAGCGATAGCAGAGGCAATATTGCAGATACACTTATCAAAATCAAACAATTTTGTGCAGAAATTCCTCCTCC
>JZLH01S0565332.1:24196-36696 GCA_001188425.1 Eucidaris tribuloides
TCAAATTACCACTATCCCACAAAAGCAATAATCAACATACTTCCCGCTAACATTCATAAATATTAAAATATGCTACAAGCCGAGGAAAGTCCCTGGAAGATATTTCATACCTTATCAAATATTAAAATATATATAATAATTTGCATCATCAAAATATAAATAGCAGACTAATAGCTATAACATCAAATTATAAATACCACAAAAATTTCTTACAAAAAATCACCCAAATTTATAAGGTATACCACGAACCCACGCACCACCGATGTAAGTGTGTATGTGGTAGTGGAAGCGTCAGGGCATCAACCCCTCCCACGCTTTAACCCCTTCCCCAACTCCACAGCACTCTATAAAGTTCTAATTGATTAAGGAATATAAGTGAGTGCTGCATATAGCAAATGTACCGAAATACATTACATTATTAAACAGTTACCTACTGTTTAATGTATAGTTTAATCAATCATTAACTGTGCTGACCTGTCTGACTGGAAGCTGCTATTATTTTATTTCTCCTAATTACAGAGTTAACTAAATTACTCAGATAGATAACAGAATAGGTAAACAATGCTAAATATATAGAAATAATATAGAGCAATATTCTACTACCTCACAAATGATCGCTAACAGTCAGAGTTTATAATGTTTTCGATTAGTATATAACCAAACATAAAACCTATTTAAAACCAGATACATATACTTTCAGTATATCGGAAATTGCAGGGGGGGAGGAATTATTTTTATGTAGAGCTCTTGTTACGACTTAGTAACTAAATAAAAAAAAAATGTAGTACATTCCATTTTAACTTACCTTATGTCTCTCTAACCCTCAAAGATATTATCGAATAATTCAAAATAGAATAACGTAGTAATAGCTTAAATTATTGTTGCATCATATTTATCACGATCAAATTACAGATATATGCATAAAACATGCGCCTTCCTCGCTCAAGAAAGTGGTTAACAGATCAACTGCCCTCAGTAACCAAACATTCATACTAGAATACTCATATTCATGACTTATTCAAGTAAGAATATACACATCATTCTGAATAAGGAAGTATAATGAAATCCGTAGAAATGATTTTAACAATGTAATTTAGTCTCTGAAACTATATATTTCCATATTTTACAAGGTTTTCTTTTAGATATTTAATTTATAATTATAGAAAGCCTCTTTCAAAGCATTGACTCCTTTTGCGTCATAACCAGTAGCCTATATTAAGATCAATCTATCCCTGATCGAGTATATTTGGGTCAATCCGAAACTATTTCCTCAATATATATAACCAAAATTCGCCACATACCAAAAATATGTGTTGATTTTCACCACTTTTTAAGTTAACCATATCAGCGAAAAAGGCATGAGAAGCCATAGTCGCACTACTTTCCGTATAACATATTCAAACATAAGTCGACATATGAATACCTGTTACAACGCAAAAATTATATACACGTTTCGACTAAAAATTTTCCATGACCAATCAAACTGTGGGGTGGGGACTATAAGTAATGGTAGGGGGGGAGATCAGATGTCGCTTATACGGACCTGCCACACCCGCCCACTGTTCAAAATAGATCAGCCATTGATATATTTATATATATATATCTTTTCAGATTCACCCACGAGCAAGCCGAATCAACTTTATGACATTTATTCTTCCTTCAAAAGTTTTAGTCACGTCGTTCAAAGCTGACAGCCACCTGTTAATTGCATTGTACCCCTAGAGGCCTACAATTGTAATCCAAACCCCTCAAAGAACAAGGTCAATATTTCTTATACAACATCAACCACATCATTTCGTCCAATAGCTTCAGTCGTCCGGTTAATCTTTTCATGATCTTTCAGTGAAATGAAACAAGAAAAAGGCAATCGATCATAAACTTCGAATATCAGAATTATTGCGCTGTCATAAGACGAACTTGTCACACCAAATACCTTATGTATGAACAAAACGGTTATCGTTATTGCACAAGACGAACCTAGTAACCTTGATGTGGGGACAAACATACCCCCCTGAGAGTGTATTAAAATAATAACTGCGCTGTTGCTATGACGGACCAAACCCGCGTTGTTCAGTTTGATGACTTTGTCGAATGCCAGTTATATTGAGCTGCCCTACCATACCATACGTCATGGATGTATGACTTAATCTTTATTATACCAACGCGTGCAGGGAGAACATACAGGTTTGCATGTGTGATTGTGTTGTTTCTCTACCACATGGCCACTGGAATCAAATGTTGCTCGATAATGCGACGTAAAACTGACACTGTTTTACGGTTAAATCAGGATAGAAACAAATACATTTTCGCTGCCTCAGAGACTAATGGCCAGTAAATTCAATCAATCAATCAATCAATCAATTCAATCAATCCAATCAATCAATCAACAATCAATCAATCAAATTAATTAATAATACATTAATAATTAATAATTAATTAATCAATCATAATCACCAATCAATCGACCTCCGACTATCTATCTATATCTATCATCTATACTATCTATCTATCTATCTATCTATCTATCTATCTATCTACATGTATCGGGCTCTCACTTCATCCAACATTAGTAGTCTAGATCTCCCTCTATATCTTTCATCCACTAATCAAACCTCTCTTATTAGGGCCACCTCGCTATACATCAACCTGCTATTAGTGCCCCGAAGTGATTCCTCTGCTAGAGAAATTATGTTAGACACTGTCTTGTATATAACAAGCCATCCTTATATAAATGCCAAATTTCAGTTACTTAAGTTTCCGTATACATGCAAACTATACAGTTGCAGCCTGACCATGTTCCTTTAAGGAGCATAATTTAACAGTTTCATGAACTTTTCTCTAGTCAAATGTATTCAGCCTACCACAGTAATGAGACGGGTGATCTATAGCCAAAAAATTGCAAGCCCAGGAATTGGTAAATTATCTTCAAATAGAAATAAAAGGCATTAGTGGGGAAAAATTTCTTATGGGCTATACTGTCCTAAATTTTTCTAATTTTCTCCCTGCATCGTGCTGAAAAATTTACAGGTAGGTTCAGTTACATTTCAGTATTTTCGTGTACGGGACCACGCCGCGTTGAATCTTGAATTCCGTCATACGAATTGTATAATCTTGAACTTGACGTGCGGTAGAAAGGTGCATCGTGACTCTACATAGAATACAGACATAAAATACAACCGTGATAAATATGGCGACATAAATGTCGGCCTTTCCAATCTTCCCCTCTATATGGAATTTGCGAATAGCGCTTAACAAAGGTTTACAACAACAATCTGAACCAAAAGATAGCATTTGACCTATGCAGTCATCATCACCAATTAAATTTAGTTGCCATGAGATTTCTTCGCAAATGGCGTCTACATAGGTGGAATATGCACGACGTGGAAATATCGCTCACGATGTCACCCACAAGTGTTGGGTCACGAAGCACATTTAGCCGCCAGTAGCGCACGCGACACTGGACAAAATGTCAGAAGTTTGCCCAAAGAACTAACCATCCGAAGCGCTATGGGAGTTATAGGAGTGGGCGCGTGACTTCGTATCGGCTGAGTACATAATCTCTCATCCACCTGCCCCTCCATCTTCCCCCTCCCCCCGTACAGTGTATCAAGTAGTGTACATTACCGCCCACGTAACTACAGAAAAATTATACGATAATAGTTATATAGTAGTACCAGTAGTAGTAGTATTGTATTAGTATAGTAGTATTAGTATAAGTAGTAGTAGTGATGTAGTAGTAGTAGTAGAGTATAGTAATGTAGGATAGAGTGTAGAGTAAGTATTAAAAGTACTATAGTAGTATTATATAGAAATATAGTGTAGTTAGTATAGTAGTAGTGGTAGTGTCTAGTAAATACTAGGGTAGTATTAGTAGTAGTATAATAATAGTAGTAGAGTAGGCATATAGTTACTAGTAGATAGTAGTAAAGAACTAGAAAAGACTAGTAGTATACGTAGTCAGAAGTACGTAGTTATAGTAGTATATGTATATTAGCAGTTAATGGTGGCTGGTCGCGTAATAGGAGTAGCAGTAATAGTGATAATAGCAGTAGCATTACAGCTAAAAAATAGATATAGTAACTAGTAGTGATTAGAATATATAGTAGTAGTAGTAGGAGTATTAGTAGTATATTATTATAGAGTTATAGAATAAGAAAAGAAGTAAGAAGAAGAAGAAAAGGAAAGAGAGAAGAAAGAGAAGAAGAAAAGAAGAAGAAGAAGAAGAAGAAGAAAAGAAGAAGAGGAGAAGAAAAAGAGAAGCAAACAACAACAACAAACAACATAAGAAAAATTGAGAGGTGATAGGTGGTTTGGCTGCCAGTTTAACAAATTAATACATTTAATTATTCATTTCACACTTCACCCTTAGACGCTAAGATCACATCGGGGTCGGTAAAATAAGAACACAAGAAGCTCTGTCTGTTGTTCATCAATCACAATAAACACATACTTTGCGAAAAACCACTGGCGAGAACCTAGGCGAAGTCAATCGATCGTTGGGGATGCGCCAAGAAACAGAAGGCTTTCTTAATGGAGGTAAGACAGAAAATTTTATTTTACAAAATATACTCAAGGCAGCCATGGAGAGCTAAGAGATTCCGTAATAACTTAATATTCCTAAACTTCGATTCCAAATTAGAAATTATTGTTAAAAAATTATTATCAGTACTTACCAAGATTCGAGCCTCCCCGTCTCCTCTCTTCCTTCTCTCTTCCTCCTCCTCATCCTCCACCACCACCACCACCCCTCCTCCTCCTCCTACCTCCCCACCACCACCACCACACCTCTCCTCTCCTCCCCTTTCCTCTTCCTCCTCCCCTCCTCTTCTCCTTTCTTCTGCTTCTTCTTCTTCTCTTCTCTTCTCTTCTGCTTTCTTCTTCTTCTTCTTACTTCTCTTCTTCTTCTTCTCTTTTTTTCCTCTATCACTCCTTGGTTTATTCAACTGACTGATTCGAGACTTTCACACTACTATCCTTTCTTCAAGTTAGTTTATCTTACGCCGTGGCGCCCACATTCTGATTATAGTCGCAGCAATAACTGTAGATAAATCGTTCAATATTGTGATAAAAGCTCGAAAATTGCAGTAAGATCATTTGAGCCAAACTATTACGAATAATGTAACGCGGCCACCCGAAATTCCCAAAATGCGGCCATTTTCTAATTATTCAAAATCGCCCCATAATCGTATTCCATCATAAAAGCATCCCTTGGCCAATTTCGGAGATTTTTGTGCCAACAATATATGTTTTGATCACATAATCCAAAAGAATAAACCATAAGCCATATATCACTTCTTTCTATCATTTACAACAAAATTCATAAAAAAAAATATGACTTTTCAACCTAGAGAAATGTTATTAGCTACAATTCCGCACTCAACAAGCCGCTTATAATTCAAACCAATACATCTGTAAATTTTATGCAATTTAGAAAAGAAGCTCTGTTATAAACAAATCTCAGAGTATTTGATAGCACAGTCGATGTATGCCTCTGCATCCACTCCACACAATCTGCATAAAAATCGATAAAGCACATGTTGTACCCATCTGATCATTTAATTCTAAAGAATTAACCATGACAACGAGACTTAATCAACATGTAAACAGCCAGTTTATACTCTTGACCTGACCTTTCAACTCCAAAATTAGGTATCAATTGTAATCCATACTACTATAATTTCTCATGTTATCATTAAACGACTTCAAAATCATCCCATTTGAGCCCCCTACCTTTGACCTTCAACAACTCAAACACCATATTTTTATCAGTACTCATATACACATTTGAAAAAAAATACATTGAAATCCCATATGCCGTTCTGAGTTTAATATTGTGTAACGAGTTAAAATCAGATATCTAAGGCCTTGTAACTTTAACCTGAACTTCTAACTGGCCTCAAACCTATAACTTCATCGGCCTTATTTTACAGGCTTGACCCAAGTTAACTATTCTTGAGTTATCGCAGTAAGAACCAAATTAGACATGTATGCGGCTCTGTGTCCTTTGCCTTCTGACCTTTCTATGTTAAAAATCTCATCAGTTATATTTGCGTTATCATGTTATACGTTATACATTTACTCACCCCAGTTAATTAAAATTCTAATCATCTGGTTCTGCCGTATCGCGAAAACTAGACCGCAATGGACCCACTGACGATATCCCGAAAACAAGATGCCCCCGGCTGCCTTTAGTTCTAAAAATATTTCAGATATATCTAAATCATTTTGCTATACGATAAGCAAATACCTATGACACTAGCAACAAAACGGAATAAATCACATATAAACACTGTGAAGCTCCATTTAAAAATGTTTCAAACTTTGCTACTACACATTCTGACAGTATATTGAATCGACAAATAAACACCCTAGAACACAAAAATTAGACAGTGAACTGTCATCAGGAAAATAGTACAGATGAAAATCGCACCATAACTTAATTATCAGCCGATAGGAAATTTTCAACACAGCAGTCTATAGGGAAAGCTGAATTGTCTCTCAAATGATTTTCACTTGGTTAAAGCACTTAATGATTCGTTTTAACATGCAATTTTCAGGCTCAATTTTTACATCTGTCATAAACACTGGTACATGACAATCAGAAGCTCAGATTTTTAAACTGGAAACATTGTTATACGAATTGCCTTTAACAAAATCCAACCTCTAAACATCATATAACAATGTAAAATAAGGAAGGAATAATATTTGCATCTACTACATGCTGCTTATGCAAAGTAAGTATGTATAAAATATTAGTAAAAACATCACCTTTCATAGGATTCCTCACTCTTGTTTGATACCAATTTATTATCGAGTTATAAAAAAAACTAATGAGAGAAATTTACTGCTGTTTGTGTCCAACTATACAATCACTACAAAGTGTCAAAAATAACAGTCATTTTATTTAGTGTATCCCAAGAAATGTTAATCTCAGAATTACATTCCATTTAAGTCACAGTTTCTTGTCAATAGTCTTGTTTATGTATCAGCAGAGAATAAATACGTGAAATTCTTTGTAGACGCCACAAAACACAACATCCCCATGAATCCTAAGTTTTAAATCTTAGAGTGCTATTTCCATCGTTAATTGGATGCTTTTTTTCATAATCACTGAAATTTCCAAATATATATTTTGGGTCTATTTTCATAAGCAATCTAATGCTGCTGGTGACCCCACTTACTCCGCCCGTGAGTAGTTCATCATAACACACTAAATACTATAGAAGCGTACCTCAGGTTGTGTAATTTAGTTTATATTGTTTAAAAAAAAGCCATTTACAATATATTACTGATTACAACCAGAATACATGATGTAATTGGGTATTACCAAAGAGTAATTTGTTTTCCCCTTCCTCAAAATGAATCGTTTCCCTCAAAGGCGCCTCGCTGCTCGCCGCCAGAAAGACCTCTTTAACTCACTTTGAAACAGCTATATCCGCCTGCTAATATTGCATCCCTATTCACATTTATCAAAGAGCGTCAGCGCGAATATAATGCTAACACAAAAGTGTCTTTTGAATAATCGATTTTAAAGTTTGAAATCATAAATATCACCGTCAGGCTGTCTTGAAATTAGTCAAATGAAGAGCTAACATCAAAAGACCCTCTGAATATGGAAATAAGATTAAGATAAAGTGTAAATTTTAGTCATTATTTGACATAAAATCAACACTTCTATTCCCTGAAATTAATACACGCGTAATCCCATGGAAATTTTCATCATAAATTAGTATATTTACACAACTACTACTTTATTGAATGCAGGGATTCTTGAGCTTCTAAACATAAATTTCACAAAAAAATATATATTTCTGTTTTTCAGCATAAAATAGTGCTAACCCACAGGTAAAAAGGTGGCAAATGCTTAAATTTGCCAATTAAGGAGACTTATTATATATTAACACTGAAGTAAATCGCTACAAATCTGATAAATCTTTTTTTTACCAGCTACCTGTATTCATACAATTGTCAAAATTGCTTTGGCCCAAAATAACTTCCGCCTCTGAAATTTATGATGAATATAGCCCTAACCACAAAGCACAAACATATTGAAAACATCTTAAATGCTGCTTAGTACGATATTTGCTGCCGAAAAGTTGATACCTTTTTCCCTTGTCCATTTTTTGACCATCTATGGTTCGAATTTCAAATATATATTTTACGAAGGTAGAGTGGTGATAAAGGATTCGATGAAAACGTGGTAACTCAATTTTCCACAAAAAGTGAGTCCCGTAGCAGTTCTATTCACGACCCCCTCAAATCAAACAATTTTATGTAAAAAATTCTCTCCAAAATCCATTACCTATGTACATATAGTGTCCAGCATTTGCATTTCTGCGAAAATTAAATTAAAGTTTCGTCACCGGGCCCAATTAAATTTCAAATCGAAAAGAGGCTTATATAACTTCATTTATTCACTTACATAATTCCATTTTCTTACATTAACAGTAAATATTCGAATTACTTTAAACTAAATACATCACAAATGGTTTGTCTTCTTGAAGATTAAAGTTTCCCATATCGTTTTTTTCAATCACTCACGAATGCTTTTTACCATAGGACTGTATGGAAAGCCAATTCTATAAAAATAAATATAAAATTCGATTTTGTTACATTGGATAGAAAAAGTGCAAACAAACCCTCACCATTTCATAGACCTGCCCTGTTATTGACTTTTTTACGCATCTTAATAAATCCACATCTAAAATATAATTGGAATGAGTATTGATGCCACCCCCCCCATGAGTTGACCCACGGTAGCATCTCATTCGGTTGAAAAGTTTGATGCTCATATTTTACAATTTTCCGTAAATCTGGCAAAATACCCATATTTAAAAGAAAATCACATCCAGCAGAAAAATGGACAAAGTGCCAAAATTCTGGCGTCAACTCTATGAAAGCTTACACTAATTTGATGAATTGTATCATGTTGTCAAGAATTGATTCTTAATAGAGCTATTTTTTGACTTAACCAAACATCGTAAGAGTAGTCCATTCAAACAAATCTTCAAATTGCACTCAACAGATTGCCATGTAGGCCAACCCATACAACTATGGGTTATAGACATGCGTATAGCGCCAAGATGCTTATACTACCCCAGACCGCTGCAATGTTGCTAGGACGTCCCACTTCACACAACACAGGACATCTTCGCCGCTCATCTACCCGCGCTTCCATTGATATCAACGATGAATTAACACGCACGCCAGTGGCCATACCAAGCCAAAGTCACGTATATCAACCCAATTTGCCCGACAGAATGTATCAGTAAGGTATCTTGCAGCTTATGAAGCACACCTCAACACATTTTACAGTTGAAAGTAATACAAAATAAATGCTTTTATATCATTAATTTACATTCCATAAAATGTGTGTCTACATCAAACAGCCGGTCCACAAACAACCGCCGACCGAGCTATGGAAAGAAACCAGTCTTCCCTACGGGAGACTCAAGACGTTTGTAACGACAACATGCTGTTTTAGCTATACTAGGGTCGTTATAACTTTGAACAATATCTATCATCATTTGAATAAAAATGCAGTGAATTGCCATTTCGAACAATATTGACTTTATCTGGGCAGTATTTATGCAAAAGTTTGATGTCTTCCCTGACAAAAGTTTTGAAAAAGGTAAAAATATATCACTTAAATATACATTTGGAAAAAACGTTAAAAAACTCACATTTGTGGCCTAAATCTGCAAATTTAAGCACAATCCAATCAGTGCGGCATTATCCATCTGTAGAATATCAAATGTCTTTTAAAATGATACCAAACTCATGCTTAAGGAGTTCCAGCAAAATCATTTTCAAAACTGCTCAATATAGTTATCATATCGGAAGCCATTTGGAAAATGCCCCCATTAACCCACAATTTGGGCAATTTCACGTGGCCCGCGTTATTTCTGATAGGACACCCTCTTCAATGGAATATCCATACCAATTTGCGTGCTTATCACAATTTGAACGATTCGACCCAAAATATGGCAGTTATCGCTCTCACTAATATTCATTAAATTGCTACTACCTTATACAGGTAGTATTTTGTGTCAATAAAACAGCTATCTGAACACGATTTTCCCAGGCTGGTTGAAGAATCTGTAAATAATATCTTCGGGAGAGATCCAAAGTCAAGCATTTATCGCGAATATGGATCCAATATAGGTAGCAGCGATGTGAACAAGATAACGTAATTCAGCTTATCATGTACCTATTACATTTAAACTTTAAAACCAAAGACAGTAAGACTATAGTATATCATGAATGCCATGGTACTAAAATACATGAATTCAAGTACAGTAACGATTTTATGTAAATCTAAGAACCTACATAACAAGTTTTCAATGTCTTTGAGCTACTTGTAATTGGCAAAAATCATCGTATCTCTCTGTGAAGAATTCCCTGAACACTCTGTCTCTATCTGACCCCCCTTTTTTTGTGGGGGGGGGGGGTCTCTTTCTTAGGTTAAAACCGTACCTGATCAGTAGGTCTAACATTGCTAGGCAACTCAAATCGCATATTGTCGGCCTTTACGTAGGCCTCGCAAATTTCGGGTTGTTAAAAAAAATACTATGACAACATGAAAAAACTACAAACAAAGAGATAATGTGGCATAAATAATAGAAATATAATTCTTCTTATTTCTTCCGAGCGGAATATATATTTTGAATCAATTTACATTAACAGATTGGTTATAGGTAAAAATTTATGAGTACTAGCGGCCCTCTGAGACTCCGCAGGCAGTAGTTTTGTTGAGTTAAAACTTCTGGGCCGCCACCCTTTAAAAGTGTTTTTTAACTCGTTATCAGCATCGTCGATCAACTCATAATTTTTTAACCTCATCATTCACCTATTAGCATTATACCATTTCATATCGTCATCATCATCATTCATATCATCATCATTCATCTTCGTCTCCTGTCTACCATCATCTCTTCATTCCTCCTCCTCCCCCTACCATACATACATTTAACATCACTATTAAACATCATAACCATGCATTGTAATCATCTATCATCAGATATCCTCATCGTCTTGACAATCATATTCGTCTTCGTTATCTCCCCCATCATCATCATCTCATCATCATCAGCATCATTCATCATCATCATCATCACCATCACATGTTATATAACGAGCATACCTACAGTTGCTTATGCTAACTCGTTCATAATAACCGCATCGGGATCAAATTCTTTTAAAAATCTCTAAATCTGTGAGGAGTATACCATCTGGAGCTCTTATCTCGTTCAGTTCGCAACCATGGTTTGCGCAGCTCCCTTATCGTCTCACACCCAGATTCCTGAATGATACGTAAGTGGTGTACCTCACTGCTACAACATCCCCATAACCCTTTCAGTAACACGCCTCGAATATGCATCTAGTAAAGGCATTATATAACAATGTTCCAGTTTAAAAAATCTGATCCACACGATTCCTTATATACCCAGTGTCTCTGCATAAGGTCTAAAAATAACCCTGAAAAAAATTGCATTCAAAAAACGATTCATTAGGTGCCTTTTAAAAAGTGCAAATCATTAGCTACATTCCCGTTTTCTCCATGACTGCTGTTCTAGATTTTTTTATCACCTGAGAATAATCACTGACCATTTCATTTCTACATATTATACGAGTGACGCATAACTGTGTAATGTGTTCGAGGGTTTATTGTCCATCCACAACACTTCATGCAGATAGCAAGTTTCATAAATGGCTTCCACAATTTATTACAGCTGTCTTAATCCGACATTCTTTTCTTCCTCCCTTCTTCTCCCTCTCCTAATCCTACTCCTTATTCTGTCTTCTAGTTCTCCTCTCTTCTTCTTCTTCCTCTTCTTCTCCACTTTCCTCCTCTCACCTTCCTCTTCTCCTTTTTGCTCCTTCTTTCCTCCTTCTCCTTCTATTCTATTCTTTATTCTTCTCCTTTCAACTCCATCAAATCTCGGAACAACCGATGAATATTCTCGCTGACAGCCCATATGTTATGCGCACCGACAAACCGCAATCAATGCTGAAAATATCTCACATTGCTCTTCCATATCAAGCGATGGCATCATCTGTTTGCTAAGCAGCCTTAATATGACACTCTTCACGCCGAGAATCATCCATGTTCAGAGGACCGCTGAGTTGAAAAAGTAGCAAATTTGGCGACGGAATTGCTTCAGAAAAAACGTCCTACGATCAAACCCGCACGCTTAAAAATCATGATCGTGGTATAATTTGTTGGCAAAACAATGTTTTAACTAATAAATGAAAAACCAATATTTTTTGCATAATATTGGTTCTGTCTGGTCACGCATATATTGCAATATTGTATGCTCGTTTTTTTTATCATTCACGCATATTTTCGCTATCACACTTACAAAACAAAATACATAAATAACTGATTTTTATATCAAGGAAGCTATATAATCATTATAAGTCCATAATACTTGTCTACTCATTAATACCAGTGTTGATGAAACTTACACAACTACATGCGGTCTGGCAACGCTAGCAAC
>JZLH01S0565365.1:23625-34236 GCA_001188425.1 Eucidaris tribuloides
TTATATTTATAAAAAAAATGATCATTACACACTGAAATAACTATACAGGTAGTAAAATACAGAAAGTATAATTGTTTGGCCATGTAGTTGTCTCAAACTAATTAAATATTAGCCATAATTCCAATGGATGTCCCATACACTAAAGGAAATGGTCCCTCTGCAAGAAATAAATAATCATATCTGATATCTGTTTTTGGTTTTAACA
The DNA here is from genome assembly GCA_001188425.1 of Eucidaris tribuloides. Classification (NCBI taxonomy): domain Eukaryota; kingdom Metazoa; phylum Echinodermata; class Echinoidea; order Cidaroida; family Cidaridae; genus Eucidaris; species Eucidaris tribuloides. The sequence goes on from JZLH01S0565365.1 coordinate 23,831, forward strand.
ATATTTTCCTCTGAGTGGAAGACACTTCTTGTCTTGTTCACTTTTTTTTTTTTTAGTAATTTAGCAGGGAACATGTAATTTTGAAGATATAATCTGTCATATACATACTGTACAGAACACTAACATACAAACTAAAGTTCTCATTCTACTACAGTGTACTCTCATTATAAAGAACAATGATATAACAAAATTTCATTATAAAGAAGTAAAATCTCTATTCCCATAACTTGGGTTTCCTTTGTAATATATATATGTTTTCGCAACCCTTATATCAAAACATTTTGATGTAACAAAACAATTTCATGGGTCCCAAGGAATTCTCTGTAGCGAGAGTGCACGGTATTAGTACTAACATATCAAACTGAACTCACAAAATTCATGGATGTTTAAAATCACTTGCATGAAAAAGCATAAACCATGTTTTTCGGAAGCCTGTGTGACACATTTTGACGCCCAGAATCATTAATAATATATCATTTGCACCCCTCCCCCAGCACACCAAAAGGTCACTCATGCCCTAAGTATATTTATAAAGGACATGTCTGTGAAATCTGAAAATCAGTATTTGAAAAATGCTTCCAGAAGCAACTACCAGCTTTAGTGGGTGTTCTGGGAATTTTTGTCGAGCTACAAGACATTGATTCAAATCAAAGCCTAACGGTCACTGTGTTTCTAGCTCCTATACTTTGCTAAAGGTTCTCAGATGGTATTTTCTTCTACAGACCAGACTTTGCACAAAGTTAATTTTTAGGTATGCAAAAGAGACATTTGGCCTTTATAACATTTCTGTCCTTGAGTTGATCCTTACCATGGTTATATTGTTGCCATTAAGCAGAATCTGGTCCAGTTTTGTTACTCTCCTTCCCTCAGCTGTGGTTTCACTGAAAGAACAAACACATGATTAATGCGTAAGTTTTAAAAGCATGAATTAGCTGTAGCATGCAATTGTCCTTTGTTAAAATAGTAAAGGAATCCCAAACAATCCTTATTTGAAAAAAAAGGCCCCCCCCAAAAAAAAAACTTAATTGAAAAAAAAATTAATACTAGGCTCACTTTTGTCACATTTTTTTGTTTTTGTTTTTATAAAGGGCAGTGCACATAAACAAACACAAATGTTGAAACACCTGCATAAAAACAGTATTTCTTGTTATTTTTTTTACTTGTTTAGAATATACCAATGTTGTTCTTTAACTATTAACACCAAAGAATTACAGCTCTACGGAGATTGTGTGCAATGTGTGGTGCATATTGCACCATTTGCACTGTAAGAGATTATGAAATGTTGAAATGTAGTTTGATACCATTATGGTGTCTGTCTGATCCTGCTTCAGTCCATGTACATCAACTACATACAATGTTTATCACAGGTAATAAGTTACTCCCACAATTCAAACATGCAGGATTTTTGTAATTCCCATGTAGTAGTACATTATGACATATAAATATTAAAGGTAAATGACATGATTGGGGGTAGTCCTCAACTTGGGCTGAAACTACTCTAGAATCAAGTAAACTATGCAAGGATTCTCCTGTGAAAATCTTGTAGTCAAATGTTGACTCATTCTAAAATAACTAATGTCAATATCCCTTGTGGTACATGTATTGTGTGGCTCCCTATGGATCTTATTTTTATCTGGCCCACATAAAATTTAAATACTAGTATGTTTATACAGTTTATGCTTGATTCTCCTTAAGTAAACAAATTAGAGGCAAATCCTTCCAGCTGGGAGATCCATTCCAGCTAGTGTACAGTTGGTACATGTATATATTTCAACTGATTTGGTTCTTGGGGCATTTTTCAAGTGTTCCCAATCATGTCACTAACCTTTAATTACCAAAATTATGTGTCTGTTTTCATGCATAGCCAACTTTCTTTGCATTTTACATTTGTAGTGCGTTTTGGCTTATCTAGGTTTACAAACTTTAAATCTTACTAGGTGTTAATGGGAGGAAGCAGGATTGGAAGGGCTTGCTTTGAAATAAATTCCTACAGAATCAACAACACTGGTCAAGGCTTCTGCTATCTGAATTTCATGGTCACAAATGTAGTTCTTTTGAAATAATCACCAACAGTTCTTATTGTTCTTCTTCTTCTTGCGTATGAGGCTATCTGTATACTATGTCACTAAGTTGTCGTATCCAGTTCACATTGTGACAGGCAAATTTGTTGTGTAGCTTTGTGTGTCATAAGTTTCAATCAAGGCACAAGATTAATTCAATAATGGTAAATAAATGCTTATTTCTCCACTAGTAGTAAATTCAAGACAAATCCTTCTAGCCAGGAGATACTTTCCAACTGGTGTATGCATTGGTATGTTAATGTTTCAACCTGTTTGGTTCTTGTGGTATTTTTGACTTCTGCCCATCATGTGAATGCCCTTTAAAGATTGTGTCATTGATTTGCACGTCAAAAAACATCTATACGAATGAAATCAGCTGAAATCATATCCAATGTGAAGATTTATATAAATAAACACCTCTCATAGAGACTTGGGGTAAAATATTGAGTTTTGGTGAAAATCTGGACGGTTAAACTTCATCCTTTTTCGAATTGCTCAGGAGCAATTTCCAAAAATCTGCGACGTCAAACGTGCACGTGCCGTTCCAAAATTGTCCGATCAGCCGTTAGCCAATAGTCGCGCGGGGGTTATCCGGTTATCCAATCACGGTGCGCTCCGCTGGTCTTGCGAAGGTACACAGTAACCGCGATTCGCAGTTTGAGCAAAATTGAAACTCACGGAAAGAACAACATTCTGGCAACATGTCGTTATTAGTTTTTCTCATAAAACAACAAATTCATGACGTATGGATCTCAGACTTTCAACACACCATTTGTAAGTACTATACTACCGTTTGGTATTGATAATGAAGGGAAGTAATGGACTTGCACATCCCTGACACAATCTTTAAAGACGCTATATAACACTGTGGAAGACCCATTTAAAAAATTGTCGAACTTTGTAATCTGACACATCTGACAGTGTTTGAATGGACAAATAAACACCCCAGAATACAAAAGTTAGGACAGTTATGCTGTTACTAGTGCAATATGTGCAGATACAAATTGGCACATGAATTTTCTATCAGGCGATAGGAAATTCTGCAACACAGCAGTCTATGGGTTAAAGCTGGAATGGTCTCTCAATGATTCTCACTTTTTAAAAGCAGTTAATGATCGTTTTAAACTGATTTTTTCAGGGCTTCATTTCTAGATCGTATCAAAGACACTGGTAGCACGGAAAATCATGCAGCTCAAACTTTTTAAACTAGAAGCATTGTTATACAATGCCTTTAATGTTCATGTTTTACCAATTTTTTGAATGTCAAACTGTTGTAAAATCATCGTCTCATCCAGGGTTGGTGACTTTTTGGGGGGAAGGGGTGATTTATTTTAAATTAATTTATTTGATTTAATCACTTATCCCCCCCCAAAAAAAAACAACAACAACAACAAACAAAACAACCCTGACATTCTCATCAGAAGAAAAATAATCATTATGCATTAATCATTAAAGCTATATAGGAACTACAGTTTAAATTGTTACCAATGTCCATACTTACAATTCCATGACATCTTCTAATACCATGTCTGAAGAAGGAATTAGTTAAGATTTACAACAAATCAGGTTGGGACACACAAACATCTTTATCGACAAAATTATGCAAAATTATTTATTTCATCTTATTCTTTTTTTTTCACGAAGGATACTGACAAAGTCATCAAAGCCTAGAAGCGTCCCCACGATTTCTTTGTCTGTCTTCATGACGATGTGGATGCGAGAGCCGATGCACTTGTCCACAAGTTCTACAACAGGAAGCAGAAAGGGGTGAAGAACATTATTATATCATAAACAAACTTTTTCAAAGACAAAGTGAAGAAATCTTATCTTATAGATTCTAGCCACTTTTATGGTAAAAATTATTATTATTTTTTTTGCAATTATGATTTTTAGATAGACTCTGTATGATCTATCAACAATGCCCTGAAAATTGCTCACTCTGATTATCATTTGCCCTCTCATTTTTGAGAAATTTAACACAACAGTCAACACAACATAAAACAATGGTCCGGGGGGGGGGGGGGGGGGTATCCCGAGATTTCTCATAGGTACACATAGATGCCCTCCTATAATTTAAACGTAATAGTATACCCTGTGAATGTTTGACGAAAAAAAAAATTAACACTGTTAACAGTCAATGGGGAAAACTGTGCATGGTAAACCCTAACGTTAGACCGACGGGGTCTGTCCGTTTTCTTCGGGGACTTCTCATTTTACGGTATTTTTTACGTTTTTTAGGTCAGTCCCTTTGTATGAGGGGACTGACCTAAAAAATGTTAAAAATACCGTTAAATGAGAAGTCCCCGAAGAAAACGGACAGACCCCGTCGGTCTAACTAACCGGTCACCAATTTGTCTTGACAGTGAATTTTCACCATTTTAATTTTCATTTGGATCTAACGTTAGATCTAAAAAAAAGTGCAAATTTTTAAACCCATTCCGCCTATTTATTTCAGAGCGTTAACGTTATATCTGATATCTTACGTTAGTGGAAACATTGTGAAACAATCCCAAATACAATTAGATCTAACGTTAGATCTACGTGACCAGATTTACCACACCCGATTTCGTCCATAGGCACACGTGTATTATTAGCGAGATCAAATTAATTGTAGGCCCCGACATTAAACAAAAGCTGATAAAACTTGACAGTCTTACCAAGCGGCAGCAGATGTGACGGATTTGAGGTAGTCATTGTGTAAGTTTTCAGCTTTACAACGTAACAAATTATGTTAGTTTCTGACTCTTCAGGCTCTAACGTTAGCTCCTCCGCGGCTCGATTATTCACGATCGCTCGCACAGTAAGTTAGATCTATACTACCAGTGTTTGTAGCTCCATGGTACTACAGACTACAGTACGGGCAGCGGATGATTCGCCCCTCGCCCCTTCGCCCTTTACGGTTTCGCCCCTTCGCCCTTTAAGGTTTCGCCCCTTCGCCCCTTACTGTTTCGCCCGTTTAGATTCACTCAATTTACAGCAAACCTGGCATTGATTAGCCGTGATTGGAATCAATATTATAAGATAAAACATTCATATAATATTAATGATCTCTCCAGCATATTTTCCAACAGCACCTCCATTAATTACAGTGAATTCAGCCTCTTTTGTATTAGAAATACATAGTTTGCGCGCCTAAAAATTGACAATTTTGTATTTTTATGACATGTTTTGCAGGTAGGCAATGTTTTGGAACATGTAGCGGTCTGCACACGGCACTAAGGGAAGAAAACGTCGACTACGTAAGACCGCACCTAATGAATATGCATAATGTCCATGGCTGCGACCGCGGCGCGGTGTGTATGCAGTATGGGTTTACCCGCTCTGTGTGTATGAACGAGATCGGTATTTTGTTTGGTACACGCAAAATGCAGTTTGGAACGAGTAAAATGCAAAACTGATGGAAGTAGGCTGTAATCGTATGAAGTATGAAGTCAAAACAATACCATACAAACCCGTGACGTAAATCGGGGGGGGGGGGGGGAGGGATACCCCCACACACTTTTCAAGGAGGGGGGGGGGGTGGAAGTACGATCATCCCCTTCACTTTTCAAGAGAAATATATATTTGTTTTATTAGTAAATCATTGATAAAATTCCTGTAGAATGAGAATTTCTGCATGAAAGTAGAGTTATAAGCAATCATTTTAAAAATGCGATTCCCTCCGACTTTTGAACTATATTTATTCAGAACGTGTAGTATTAGTCTATATTGGCAGACAGAGACCAGTTAATCTCAACTACCCGAATTGAAGTATACATCGTAAATTGGAGGAGTGGGGTTGGGGGATGATCCCACCACTTTTCGGGGAGGGGGGGGGGGGGAGTGATCTGCACTTTTCAATTTAAAAAAACTATTTGTGTGTTTATTCAGTTATTAATAACATTTATAGAATTTAAATGCTTGAGATATTGTTATATGAATATCCCGATGTTTCCGATTCTGTACAATATCATTACTAACGTGTTTTCCATTGGTTCAAATTGGCATTATATTCCTATCTCTATTTAGTGCACAGATAACGCAAAATGTAGGCATATAATGAATCATCGTCTTATCAACAAAATGTAGAAAACAAGGAGCCATGAAGGAGCCCACCCGAGACTGTACAGCATTCATCAAGAGGACAGTCTAATACAACTTTTAAAATGGTCGTGATTTTTTGCTCAGTGCTCAGATTTTGAAAACTCTCAGATTGTTTTTTGGATTATTCAAAAACCATCAGCTGTGTGGTGGTGGTGGTTGTGGTGGTGGGGGGGGGGGTAAGTATTCTAGTATTCCAGAATATTGATATCATATAGCTTTTTACTTTTCATAAAACCCTAAAAATATTTCCATTCTGTGATAAGCTCAACCTGTGACATAAACTTTTTTCACTGAGAGGACCCATTCTATTTAAACTGCCACGATTTATAAATGATGCTTATTCATTAAATGCCCACCTTTTCCTTTTTAATTATTAATGCCCGAATTTGAAACGACTTAGAGGCACTTACTTTTAATTTCTAAGGCTTCTCGCGACGTCTGCTCGCATGCCGGCGGCCCGGATCGTGCGTTAATATTTGATTTATTATGTTTGAAGTCTTTTATTGTGAAATTTGAGACATTTCAGAACATTTATCCCCTTTATAAATTGGACAAATATGCAGTCTGCGGTCGCTAACAAATGTTCTCGGCTCACGTTCGCTCACATCGCACATTGCTATAGGAATGAAACTAACTGCAAAATTAAATACTATGGTATCTGCTGTTTTTATCACAGCAAAAGATCAGAAACAACATTAGTGAAAAAGTCTAAATGTAATAACATAAAGCTACTTGCCGCTGTTAGTGAGATAGCTGTTTTCACGTTGTAGATGTCCTTTTCAAGTAAATAGCCTGTGATGTGGGGGTATCCGCAAAAATTGGGAAATTTATCGATCATTTTCCGCCACCGCCCTCCATTTCTCGGACGGCAGATATACGCCGCGATGACACACCGATACCATTTGCGACAGAAAATGACGGGTTCTAACTTTGCACCCTATAGGGTGCACGCTTTGTCGGGCTATATCTATAACCTATAGGGTGCAACTTTGGCACCACTGGAAGGGTGCAAAGTTGCACCCCAGTCAGGGGTGCAATTAGCCCCAGGGGTACAAATTAAACACCGCAGGGGTTCAAAAATTGTCACTAAAGGGTGACCTGCACACCACATGTGGTCTACACATACATATGCGATGCACATAGGGTGGTGGCAATTTGCACCCATGGTTTCAATTCTGCACATTGGTACAATATTTGCCCCTGTTGGTACACATCTCTGCACCATGGGTGCACATTTTGACTTTATGTTCATGTCGCCTGCCCACGAGGGTTCGAAATTGCACCCATGGGGTGGCAATTTTGACACCTTATTTAGCATACACCTGGACCGCTTTTAGGGTTGCATATTGTAAGCGCCTACAGAGGCACACTTTGCACGCTCTTCGGATGCCAAATTGGATTTTTCTCAGGCATTAAAGGCACACTCCGCTCACGGGATCACCCAAACAGCACAGGCATTGGCAGAAACAGATAATTTTGCAGCACAAATTTGTATAAAATGTTTTTTATCACAAGTTTGTAAAGAATGAGAATTTTTATATACTGATATATAATGATAGGAGGTGTACATTCCAATAATTCCCCTGATATTTTATACAACAGCAGTGAACAGTGTAAAACTGTCTCAAACAATAATTTATGAAGGCTCAGATCAAATTCAATTTTAAATTTCAATTTCAACTGCCGGTTTTATTATATAAAATAAAACAGAAGTCAAAGACCTAAAAATGATGTTTCAGCACAAAACATTATATAACAGTAAATAAAACGCTGTAATGATATAAATTATTCAAATATTTGCAGCTTACTTGTACATTGTTTTTTCAATGGGTAGAGCACATTATATACATGTAAAAAGGAATTGGATATATTTGATTAAACAGATGTGGTGTGTGTGGTTTGTGGTTTTCATGCGCAACAACACACAAATTATAAGGATAATTGCTAGAAAAATTTATTCCTTAGCTAATGCACCTAAAGTTGGGCAGTGAATGTAGCAATGTAATAAGTGAAAGTTTGATAACTGATTCTTCGATTCTTTCATTATAGCTAAATATCATTTACAAACAGTACATGTATTGATTTATTTAAACTTTTGATGGCAAAGTGGAAGAGTACAGCACACAGATCCTTACAGGATAATACTAGGTGCAGAATGTTAAAGTGTGTACTGATTGCATTTTGCACAACATATGATTTCATTCTGTGGCAATTGAGGAATGTGCTCTTCATTCTGTAAAAAATCTATAAATAGTTAACCATACATAATAATTTGCAATGCAGTTATAAATATACTTGTAATTTATACAATTGTACATGTTGTTGTGTAAAAAACAGGACAAGAAGGAAGCTAACTACAACCAACTTAAATAACATTGTACAAATTTAAAGTACCTATCATATGAACTCCTTGCGACATCAGATGATTACTTTGCTATATCTACTAAATGTGTGTTTGTAAAACGTGAATACATGATAATGCCTATTTGTCGACAATTAGTTTGTACTGTATACAAGTTTTGTTCAAATTACTCAGTGGTATTTATAATTGGCATCTGTGAATTTACAACTGGATACATTTGATACTGTCTGTATATATTATGCGGGGATACTAGTGGTTTCTTATAATAAATAAATAAAGAGTTATAATATTTCCCTGCAAGGTTAGAAATAACAAATTTTTCCAGCTTGATCTAAACTTTAGACGAGTTTCATTTAAGAAATGGCTGTGTATCATACGATAATGTAAAATGCAATGCAATAAATATATATATCAATAGTGTACTGGTCAACAGCATCATTAACATAATTATAACACTTAAATGCAAGTGTGGGTTAACCATATTTTATTGGTTGTTTTCAGAAAGGTTTTTTCCGGGGGGGGTGCAATTTGACAGGTTGAACCCTCCTCAAATTCGTAAACAATTTGAGCAATTTTGGGTGCTGACATGCACATGTATTAAAATCACGTACGGTAGGTACTATGTTGTTTCCGTGGAATTGGTCCCTCAAAGATGCGGCAAGAATTGAAAGTAAAAAGTCAGTGGAGTGAACGCGGTCAAAATTGTTTTGATATGGGTGAAATTGTCCAATTTGTTGAGGGGGCATTTGACCCCCTCCCACTAAATTACGGTAAAGGAGTTTAGTTTTAGGGATTTTTTTTTTTGAAAGCTTTAATGCAAAGGTGAATATCTACAAATAAAGATTTGAATGTTTTTTTTTATTAATTTGATATCTCGGGGGCCGGGGGGGGGGGGGGGGGCGAATTTTGACTATATTTCACATTATATTAAATAGGGTTAGTATGGTGATAGAGGTTATATGAGTTATACTCATCCAAAGCAGACTCTGACTGGTGATATGATATTTGGGTATACAGCTGATTCAAACTACACAAATCCCCTAACAAATACTTGGCTTTACAACATTCACTATGTATGTTGAGAATATGGTTAGCACTATTGTCAGCAAAAGTAAGCAGTGTAATTTTTTCATCATGGTAGAAAGTTTCAGCAAAAAAGTACCAGTACAACTTTTGACCATGGACAGTTGTAAACATGTATTTTACAATTAAAGATTAATAGGTCTTTATTACTCATTAATGCCATTCAGACCAGAAGAATGCATAATGGACAGAAAATAAAAATGATAACATTATCTAGCATTAAAAGAAACTGTCAAGATTGGAAGAAGTTTTCTTTCAGAGAATATTATATTAAAAACTGGATGGATAAATATGCCTTGTGTTCGTAATTGAACACATTCAAAACTATTTTCCAGCCTGATACTGTGGTAAAGGTTATGTTGGTACATGTGTCTATTAAAGTTGTTTAAGGGGCTTCTTGACTTTAGTAAGCCATTTAAGTGCTGAAGAGGCCTGGGGGCAAGAAATTGGCACTGTACACGAGGTATTGTTGAATACAAAAAAAGTTCCTTACACAGCATGGGTATTTATCTGCAAAACATAACATGTACTGTTGCAGCTAAGCCCCCAATGGCTAATGCAGAATGCTGGTGGTGTGCGCATAACAAACATCCATACAGTAGTCTACTGCAGTAATATAAAAGGACCACCCTTGAAAGTTTGATTACCAGATGACATTGGTAGACTGGCTCTGTTTAACAATAAACATGTCTGAGAGAAAAGAAGGGAATGGAGAAAATAAATAATAACAAGCAGTACACTTAGTCCAAGCAAAGTCACTGATATGCAGAATCTGTTGATTACTGCAATTGAAATTAATTAAACAACAATATAAATAT
>JZLH01S0565398.1:0-15152 GCA_001188425.1 Eucidaris tribuloides
CTTTTCCCAACAAAATAATGATATCCCTATCAAATCTTGGATGGATTCGATGAAAAATACCTCGTCTTACACTGTAAACTCTAAACATTTCCCATATGAAATGTATAGTGTAGCTTCAACCTTTTGACATTAGGTGAAGAAAATTATTATGCGATTTCCAGAATATATAAAATTATTACTTATAAATCGCATTAAAAACTAATTATGCAATCATTTTAACACAGGCAATTAAAATAAAATCATTTCTGCTCTTACTGGAAAGAAAATTTGAACTAAAGAGAACACAATCCCTTTACCGAGATCATACAGGCCCAAAAAGAATGCAACACCTGCGATCGTTAATTTCTTCAACATCATAGACAAAATGTCATTGTTTTTTGCTTTAATAGTTAGAAAATTCTTTTTGCAACAAAATGATATAATAATTACTGCTTTAAATTATGGCGTTTGGATCCAAGGTCACTTTTGTGGGACAATGTCGCTTATCAAATTCGCCCGCCTTAACAACAGCGATCCTCGCGAGGGATATTCTTGCGTCAGGCAGGCGTGCGATAGAATAACAATAGATAGAATAAATCTCAATAACAAAAGGAGGGCATTATGTCCTTTGTCTGATCAACATGGCACGCCGCATTGAGAGAATATTTCGGCGTTCCTATGACCACTGGATTAAAGGATTCGCATTTTGGGGAATCAACATTGGCTCAGAAAAATGGTCCTAGGATCCAAACGCCTTACTCAAAATCGATGCACAGGGTACCATTTTGTTGGGAAAAGAATGTTCTAACTGATGATTTACACATCAAGACCATTTTGCCGATGATGTTGAAGAAATTAACAATGGCAGGTGGTGCATTCTCTCTTGGCCATCCTGTATAATGTGACGTATATACTTTTCGCCTTTAATGTGAGGACAGCAAGGGGGTCATGTATGAAATATATCATGCAACTGGAAGCTGAAGTTGATTCTAATGTTTGATATCATTTGGGGGAGATTTCATCACGAACAGCTCAAGATATAACAAATTATTTTTAGATGGATTCTTTATTTTCGATATTTCTGGTGAAGTGTTCCTTTAAGTTCAAGGGCCTATATCTTTTAAGTGATCCAACAATTTGACTATACAAGGTACCTAGGGTTGTTCTATAGGGTCTATTCTACCATCCTATCGGGTCAGAATTGAGATGTAGTGTGGGTTGCACGAAAGTCACTTTCCAGGCCGTTTTTCAGAATCTGCTCCCGTACTATATACGACGGGTTTAAGAATGATACAATGCGATTGGTCAATTGACAAGCGTGGGTTGTGCATTTATCCTAACGTGCATGCCCAATTGAAAACACATGATCGATACCCGACGATATTCGCCGCGCCGATATATCGGCAGCAAAATGGAAAAAAGTCCATACTCGTCTGTACGTATATGTAGTCGTAGCCCGGGGGGGTGGGGCACTGTCATTACAGGGTGTACACCATGTGCGTGTATGGCCTTTCAAAATGGACCCTAAACGAGTAATTATCTGTCGATCACAGAATACCCTTAAAAAGTATTCGAGTCTGAAAAGAAACCATTTCAAAGTGAACCTTCTTTTGAATACCATTAACAAGTATTCAAGTCTGAAAATATACCCTTTCAAAGTAAACCTTCTGTTAAAAGTATACCCTTTTAAAGTAAACCTTCTGTTAAAAGTATACCCTTTTAAAGTAAACCTTCTGTTAAAAGTATACCCTTTTAAAGTAAACCTTCTGTTAAAAGTATACCCTTTTTTCCTGATTTTGGCGATTTTGATACCCTTTTCACTCTACGCGCGCACACCGCCAGATCGTGAAAAACAGTCCTTTTTACGCGTTTTTGTCACACGCGTATGGTGTACACATTTGACAGTGCCCCCCCCCCCCGGAGTCGTAGGGTAGACTAAAACTTGTTCTATAGCTAGCTTACGGTCGAGTGCTCGCCTTACTAGGCCTGGGGTCTATTTTTTGTTGAGTATTTTTTAGGCTGTATTGCCTACCCGTCTTATAAAACAATTGAAGCACTCTTTTATTCGGGTGTTAGGGCAGTTCCAGTGCACGTTTTTGTCAGTGCGATCGATAACGCACTTGCCCTGCGGGAGCGTGCGTTATCACTTGCACTGACTTGCTCTGTCTCTACCCTAACAAACTCGCAACCATTGCATCAATTGTATACTATGAACCCACAATTTCCCGGTAAACCATGCTACTTTCTGTTGCCAAGAACGACACGAAAATATTGTTTTTATGTTTTTGAAATATAACCTGAATTTCGCGGCAGTAAAATATCACGTACGGATCGTGCAGTGTTGAAACGGTCGATGAGACTTCACCTCAGTGCAGAGTCAACATTCCCGCCAAAGCTTTGCATAACATTATGCAAATGGCCTTAGCCAAACAATAGAAATGTCGAATGCAGCAGCTGCTGCTGTCGGATGCTGATGTATTTGGCTATATTACAAGACGGAGCGTGCTCAACCTGGAAAAAGTTCTCTTGCAAGGCAAGATTGAAGGAAAACGCAAACAAGGAAGACCAAAAAGTAGGACCTAGATGGTTCGACCAGATAAAAACCGTAACCGGACTGTCCATTGATAGGGTTTACGCTATAGTTCATTAGGATCGTCAGGCATGGCACAGCAGCACAGGAGTCTCGACCTGTCAGTCATGACAGGAACAAACCAACCAACCAAACAAACAATAGAAAAATATTATTCCATGTGGACGCAAGAATGCATAACTTAACGCATTAGAGAAAATACCTTTTCTTCATAGCACGTACGTAAATTTTACAATATTTTGGAGTGTATGTTCTGTGTACTGGGATTAGTACTGAAGTAACTTCAATATAGGCATTATATGATATTGATTGATAAATTTATTTGCATTTCTCAAGTCAGCATAACATACATAAATATGTATAATGCATGGGTACAACTGAAAATTATGTATAAATGTACATCGACAAAATACAATTTTCAACAAAATACAATTATTACACAATATTTCAACAAAATACAACAATTATTACAGAGACACAATAAGATATTTCAAGCTACCGTTTGTTTGTAATGCATCAAAGGAACATGAATCAACAACACGGTCAAACAATACTGTAAGGATCTTCACACTATTCTTTCCTTTTCATCTTTCAACCTCAGTTCTTTACTTTCTGTAAAAGATTCCATTACCCGGGAGCTCCGTGATCGTGTTGTGTACCAATTTACATGTGCGAGATGTACAGCTCGTTATATTGGTCAAACCAAACGTCATTACATAACGCGAGTACATGAGCACCTGGGGAAGGATAAAAACTCCCATGTCTGGAAACACTTGCAGTCATCCACCCAATGCTTGTCAGAATGCAATTCCCACTGTTTCAAAATTCTCGATACTGCTCAAACTGACTTTCAGGCAAAAATCAAAGAAGGGCTATTTATCAAATGGACAAACCCCTAACTCAACCAACAGTTGTAGAATTACCAAATATTGCTTTCTACTTAATTACCCCGACCCCCTAACTGAATAATCAACTGTATATACAACTTATATTTTCAACCCATTCTATTGCCCTCCTTTTCACATGTACTACATACATTTTGTAATCTATGCAGCTACACTCGTAGTGTTTCTGTAGCCACTGCTTGATATGCGGGGTGTATAAATATTTTTTTTCTGTAACCAATTGCTCACATCCAAGTGTAGAAATACCAATGACTCTGTATAATTTCCAGGCTGAAGATGAAGTGTGACTGTTCACTTTGAAACATGTTCCGTTTATTAAATTGTTTTGTGTTCTTCGTCATAGTTTTCTTTAAAGTTATTACACATTATTTCAACAAAATACAACATCACATTTATTTACGAGCTAGAAAAAAAGCAGAGACCACCATATGGAGCATAAAGCTTGATAGTGATAGTGGCCTCCAAAAAAAAAGAATGCCCCCCCCCCCTGCCCGGGCTACGACTACGTACAGATGAGTACGGACTTTTTCCACACTGCCAAGATGTACACCATGCGTGTGTGAAAAAAACGCGTAAAAAGGGTTGTTTTTCACGGTCGGACGTTCTACGCTCGAACAGTGAAAAGGGTATCAAAATCGCCAAAATCGGGAAATAAAAATGGGGAATACTTTTAACATGTTTAACAAAAGGCTTACTTGAAAAGGGTATTTTTCAGACCTGAGTAGGTTCTAATAGTTAAGGGTATTCTGAGATCGAAGGTTCATTAACTTGTTTGGAGTCCACTTTGAAAGTTCATACACGCGCATGGTGTACACCTTGTAATGGCAGTACCCCCCCCCCCCCCTGCCCGGGCTACGACTACGTACAGATGAGTACGGACTTTTTCCATTTGGCTGCCGATATTTCGGCGCGGCGCATATCGTCTGTGTAAGTGTATAATGTATGTCTGTATGTATTTGTGTATGTTTGTGTGGGGGATCATATTAGGCTACTTAAGGAGATGAAAGAGGGTCCATTAATGATAAATAATGATACAAAATATATATATATAAGATGACCGAACACAGAAGTTAAAATTAGTCACGATTATATTGAGATAAGAGGACTTTTTAAAGGATTTTTTGAGGAATACAAAGATGTGCATCGTTTCAGGTTTTGATATGTCTGACTGATATTTGTGCTAATATAAGTTTAGGATTTTCTCAATGATAATCAGTTGAACGGTGGGTTGGATATGAGTGGATATTTAAATTCCGTGAGAAAGTATTGTGCAATAATGAAGGGAGTTGAGCAAAAGTGTATTAAAAATCGCTGTTTGTAACGTGTTTATATCAGTAATCTTTAATGTCTGGAAACGTAAAACAAATGTTTAAGAGTTAACTAAATACTTTAAGTTAGATACTATACGTAGAGCTCGTTTTTGAAGAAGCAATAGAGAATTTCCCCAGACTACATTGAAGTACATGAAATAACGTAATAAGATAATGCATTTCCCTTTACGCCGACAGATTTTAGTTTATATAGGGTGGCCGTTACTTTCTTCAACATCATCCACAAAATGTTATTGAAGATTATTTCAAGTGTTAAAACATTCTTTTTCCAACAAAATGATACCATGATCATTGATTTTGATTAAATTTGTTATTTTGTCAACTCCAGCGATCATCAGAACACCGAAATATTATCGCGTATCGACGTGTCATAGAATGAGCAAGCCGAAATGACGATGTAAGCCATACCTTACTATTGTCTTCCGTATCTTCCGTATCCGCGAGGCATTCCAGTGGTCTGTCTCCCCGCTTATTCTATGGCACGCCGTAACGTGAGAATATTTTCATGTTTCGAGGTTCGCTGGAGTTGAGAGAGAAACAAATTTTGGAAATGGCATTGCCTGAGAAAAATCGCCCTAAGATCCAAACGCCTTACTCAAAATCAATCATCGTGGTATCATTTTGTCGGAAAAAGCATGTTCTAACAAATAAAATAACAATTAATGGCATTTTGCTCATGATATTGGGGAAATTAACGATTGCAAGTGTAGCATTCTTTCTGAGCCACCCTGTATAGTAAAATTTTGTGGTCTTTGTGGTCAATAGTGTCGAAGGCCTTACTGAAATCCATGAAAATACCTTTAATATGATTTTTTTTTTGTGGAACAGTTAATAATCTTATCACATAGTTGTATGATAGCATGATCAGTTGAATGGCCTTTTCTAAATCCATTGGAATTAAGAGTTTATCACTTACAAAGGAATATAACAGTTTAAAAACATTTTTTAAGTATTTTGGATATGCTTGTTAACAAAGAAATAGGGCGGTAATTTTTTATATCTGACGGATCATCTTTTTTTGTAAATGGGATAAATTCTTAAAATCTTTAAGGCATCTGGGAATAGGCCAGATGAAATACATGATATAAATATAATTATGGTTCAATTATGCTAATATCACAAAAAACACAAACAAACAAACAAAAACCGAAAAAAAAAATTAAATGCACTGGCAAAAAAAAATATTTGGATCGGTAATTTTGACCATTATCGATGAAAACAGTTATTTTAATGCATATTTTTATTTTGAAGCATATTATTGACAATATTCCATAATAAATATGTTTTATTTCTATTGTTTTTTAAATTACGCGACCAATAACTTTACGAGACGAACGAATAACTGAGGTAAGTTTATTTCTATATTGCAAGTTGATGGTTACAGCAACTTTTTATGGCTTTCTTGTATAAACGGTTACGAGTTGCTATTGAAAGCAATATTCTTTTTGTTATACAAGGATTCTTAATTTCTTTACGTGATATTACTGTGACGAGAGGTATACTTTTGTTATAAAAGAAAAGAATTTTACGTATAAATTCATCGTATGCATTAATGGCATCAGATTCATTTAACACATCATTCCATTCTTCATGGGCTAAGTCGACATTTAAAGAATGAATGTTTATTTTAGTTTCCTTTTGGATCAGTCTATTATTAGTACTTTGCGTATTTTGAATAATTTCAAACCTTTTACATATAACAAGTATAGGAAGATGATCCGAAATGTCATAATATGATACAGCGCTAATACTTTCTTCCAAGACATTTGAAAGCACGTTATCCAAAAGACTTTCGGAATTACGTGAAATTCTCGTAGGGTTACTGATATGTGGATGAAGTCCTAATGAAAATGTGCTGACAAAGGTAAAAAGTATTACGATTATCAGTGTCGAGCAAATTAATATTGTAGTCGCCCATTAAGTAAAAATGTTTGTTTTCTTGAGAAATTGTATTGAGAAATTGGTCGAAATTTTCCAAAAATACGTCAAGATTATTGTTAAGGGGTCTATAAATTATTCCTAATATTGTATTTATATTTTTATTATCTAATATTTCAATGAAAAGATCTTCACTACCTTTAATGCGAATATCTGGTTGCAAGTTTATTCTAAGTTTATTATGCACATACGCAGGCACGCAGCTACTCCACCACCTCTTCCATGTGCGCGGCCTGGACGATACATTTTATAGTTTTTAATGTTAAATATTGAAGGGGAATTTTACCATGTTTAGGTTATACCGATTACTGAAAATAGAAAATAATATAAGCAAGAGAGAAGAAATTCGAGTGCATTGAAATTTTTGTTGAGGCTTCTGGTATTAAGATGAAGTAAACTGTAATTTTAGATAGAATTATACTTGTGGGTATTGAATTTATCATTGATATCTTGGAAGGTGTAGTTAGCCTCTACTCACTCTGAAAATCTGTTAAGGTTTAGTCAAAATTTGCAAAGTTATGATTCATTATCGAATTGAACAATGAAGTAGTTGCATAAAAAATGGCCACAGTATGCTCGTATATTATGTATGTATGTATGTATGTATGTGTGTATGTATGTATGTGGTGTGTGTGTGTGTGTGTGTGTGTGTGTGTGTGTGTGTGTGTGTGTGTGTGTGTGTGTGTGTGTGTGTGTGTGTGTCTGTGTGTGTGTGTCTGTGTGTGTTCGTGTGTATTTATGTTGAGTGTGTGCGTGTCTGTGGGAGAGAAAGGATGACAGAGAAGAGAAAGACAGAGAAGGAACAACAAGAACAAAAACACATTAAGCTTAACCGGCACATACTGAAAGCGTAAACAATACGAGATTTAGTACCCCCCCCCCCCCTTGCCGTATTGACTTCAATGAAAGTTTGTTATTTGAAGATGCTGAAGAAGAACAAATATACAACTATAAAAATGTTTCCGTTGAATGCACGCTGGTATACTGATTAGAATATAATTATGCTGATGCAAAATAATGCAATGAAGATCAGTATACAATAAACGGAATATGAGAAGTATGCACAAGAGTACAAGTTGGCCAATGATAAACACCACCTTAATTTGTAATCAGGTGCCAAATATTTTTGGTACTGTAAACTCTGGGTAAAGATAAGAAAGTCTGCCGGTGCAGGTAAGTAATACGATTTGGTGATGTTGTTTGTGTTTATCATATACAATACAATGCATTTCTGAATACTCTGCTACTAACCCGTTCTTTCTGTATCGTTGATCTAAATAAGACCTGTGCGATGATCAAATAATGCTGTTTACAAGTTGTTTGACTGGGTGGGGACCTATCTCTCGGAGGTGGTCTGGTACACACATTGTATAGTAATCTTTATTGTTATCAAAATATGTATACATAACGGAGTCAAATCTTCTTTTATCAGTTTGATGATATAAGGGGCGTCCTACTCAAGATTTGCTTATGGCGTCTCCCTTTTCCATATTAATTGAAATACTTGAACCGGAGGATACGTTGGATTCAGCGGCGTTCCACCGCCGTCGACGCCGCGGCGTCATATCCTTGTGTGCGCGATACTGGCCACGTTTTTCGACGGATTTTTTAAAATGAAATTCGGTATGTAATTGTATCGTTAACATATATACGCGTGATAAACTTTTGGTGGTGGCGCTCTCGCTAACACACACACACACACACACACACACAATGTTTTAGGGTCTGCCTGTGTGTGCGATACTGGCCACGTTTCTCGACGGATTTTTTTTTCAAATTTGGGATGTAAGTGTATCATCGTCCAATCTACCCACCTATAACTTCTAGTGATGCCATCACCACAGTTTCGCCTTTTACAGGTCAAAGGTCACGCTGATCAGGTCAAAATTTGCAAAAATGCTTAAGTTATACTATAAGTTGATTGTTACTGAACGGATTTTATTCAGCATTGCTGTGGAGGATTACGGGCAACAACAGTTTGGGGGACAGCGCCCTCAGTGTTCGGGCATGGATGTCATGTGACATTTCTTGTATGTGCTCTGCCAGCCTCATTTCTTGTCGGATTATATTCAAACTTGCTGTGGAGGTTAATGTGTGGTCATTATGCCTACATGTGGGTTACACAGTTTTGGGTGACAGCACCCACAGTTTAACATGGATGCCATGTGACATTTCTTGTATGTGCTCTACCAGCCACATTTCTCGTTGGATTTTATTCAAACTTGCTATGGAGGTTTATGGGCGGTCATTCTAGGTAACAACAGTTTTCAGTGACAACGGTCACTGACTTCAACTTTTATAGAGGTGTACTCATGGTAAAAGAAGACACCAATGTGAGGATTCACGGAACGGGGGGATACAAGCGTTTCACCGAAACGTACATTTCTAGTAATAATTTGTGGTCGTTCATAACGAACTTGAATCTTGTGTTGAATGTATGTCTGAAATTGTGTTATGTATATTATACAAATATACCAAGCTGTGAGAAAGTAAAGTGGAAATTATCTGTTTGAGGAGGGACTGGCATAGGCCTAGTAATATTTTTTCCGACGGGCGAAGCCCCGAGGAAATATATTACTGGGACTGGCAGTAATATATTTCCTCGGGTGATATATTACTGCCATATTACTATGCCAGTCCCTCCGAAGGTAGATAATTTCACTACACTTTCGAACTTAATGCTTGGTATATTTGTTTTATATCACTCCCACTTACTAAAATTTAACAATAATGTTACGCAAACTCCAAGAGGTGTGTTGTGCTAATAATGTGAAACGTTTAGATTACCGCCGTTTGCTTCCGAAACGGAGAAGTTTCTACGCAACTGACCAATTTGCTGTGCAATATGTACACAGCCCGCACACGTTGCCTGCGGGCTGGCGCAGTAAGCCGCAGCGTACGCGATGCGAGTCAAATTTCTGTAATTTTTTCTGCATTTGAATTTATGATTCATAAATCGGCGCTAATAATTCGAAGGGTTAACGTGAAATCTTCATCACAACACCAATGGAATGTAAAAATAACATTAAATTCATAAAATAACAAAGAAATGAGACACTAAAATCGTTGTTTTGACTGTCGCGGCGATCGACACCGCCATTTTGTTTTGGTAATGAGCATGCGTAGTATGCGCAGTGCTGCCCAGACAAAAATAGTGAAAAATATACGGAGCTTTGGCGAGGATTTTTAATTTCTAGTGAAAATATTTTTGATCGTATCAGCATCAATCAACCAATTGCGTTTTAGAAAATGCTCATGAATATTCATAGAGGGATGTAAATATCGAATAGATACATACACAAATACTCAAATGTGACCCGTCACCACGATACCCTGATAAATTCGCACAGCCCAAAGGTAAGGAAAGTGTCAAATATCATCATTATGGTATCAAGTATGAAAGTGGAGTGTCATAAAAAGAAATCAAAAGGTTTATGACCATCACATGTTGCAAAAGTTCGAATATTCATATTTTCACCCAAAATATTTTCTTTCTAGGTTTATGTTTCATAAGATGTGCGACTTTATCAGGGCATCGTAGTGACAGGTCACACATACTCAAGTAGCTGATAGGTTAATGACTCTTCCGATTTACTGAATAAACATGAAGATGTGTGTATTGTACAACCATTAGACATGTAGAAATACATTTAGATTAGTGGTAATTTATTGTACATATATATTGTGTGTAGAACTTACTATTAATACATACTTTACGAATCTGCACAGGATGAAGGACTAGATGTGGTTTTACAGTGTGTCCCAGAAAAAATGGTCCAATCGGAAATTATTTTTTTTAATATATGAAAATCATATACAACCTAGTTAAATTGGGTATTGTCCTAAAGCTAAAAGTTAAATTCTTTCCAGTGCAATTTAATATGATACCAAATAGACGCACCTTTTGAGAAAATAACATACCTTAAATATTTTTCTCCCGATTGGACCATTTTTTTAGGGACACACTATAGTGTAGCTCAAAGGGATATTTACGTCCAAAGTCGTGGCGTTATTTTCAAGAGATAGCTTGAATAGAAACGACGTCAAGTCCATTTTCTATGACAAAAGGACCTATAACTTACTATTCGCACGTTCGTACAGTATTATTTGTATCGAAATTACACAAGAAAATATATTTCCTAATAGGTAAATAACGGGGATTTACAGTTCGTTTGTTTTTAATCAAATGCTTCAAATACATCAGGAAACTACTTTAGCATTTTGCTGAATTTGTAGAAGTACTCATACTTACTTGGTCTTTCACATATATAATAGTGCCCCGAGCCACAATGCTGATCCCACCATTTGCCATTGAGATTTGAATCTAAGCTGGATCTGATGGTGACACAGTCTTCATTGGGGTTACTAGGCTCCCCGTTGTACCACAGTCTCAGTCTGCCGAAAGACAGATATGTTAAAGCATCATCTAAATTGAATTGAACTTTGTGCCAATTTTATACACAAAAAAAACATGACAAGCGAAAAATCACCGTATAGTGCAAAAGCTAGAAAATTGTTAACGGAAGTATTTTTTTGGCAAATTGTTTTCTTTCTGTTATTCTTATCTTCCGGGAGGTAGGTTGAGTCTCCGTCTACACACAAACCAAACCCACACAAAACAACCACACAGCATACCCATGCATAAAACACACTCACATGACGTATTTAAATTATACACCAAAAATTATCATTCTGTTGACCTTAATGCAATTTTATATACTGACAAAGGAATAATAGGATTATACTCGGTATTGAACATCAGGAGGAAACAAGCACAATTTATTTGACAGATGTTTCTTTCCACTTGTGTGGTTAGATAGACACATTGAAAGAGCAGATGTTGCGTCACAAAATCAATCTTTAAACATAAAAGTATTAATTCCAGCGTAAAGACGAGACATAAATCACGGATTTTGGTGCATTATACAGACATACCTATTTGTTTCAATTATTTCGTATGGTCTTGACATAATTTAAACATAACGGTGGGAAAATAAAATGAATGTTTATCAAACATGACTTTTTAGGACAATGCCAATCTGTACTAATTTCTTAAAATTATCATCTACATGAAAATGTTTATCAATATCATAATTGTTATTAAAATGTAATTATCCTTTTAATTAAGGAATGAAAAAAATGATCAATAAGAGCTTTAAATGTAGTATCTTTATTATTTTGATGTTGATCTGAAAGCACACAAGCTGTAAAATCTGTTACCAGTCGTGCTGTTTGAGTACAAAAGACGAAGCAAATGAAAGATAGTATAAAACATTGTGGAAGCCCCATCTATGTCACACCAATGGCACTGATGACGAGTGTGACCACTGACTGTTCATTGCCCTTCACGGCGTTTTATAACATAACTGTGCTCGTATTTTATGTTAATATATATATATATATTTATATATTAATTATATAATATATATATTGTGAGAAATGAAGAAAATGAGACTACGTAGCTTCTCTTTGAATTGCCTGCCCTTTATTATATATATATAAATATATATATATGTGTGTGTGCTGTGTGTGTAGATGTGTGTGTGTGTGTGTGTGTGTGTAATAATAGAAATTTGACATGAAAGCCTACAAGTGAGAACGGATTAGCTGTTTTGACGAAGACCTTTATGATTTAAGGTGGTCAAAACAGGCTACGTTCTTGTGTTCAAATTTTCGTCATTATTAATCTATATAACAAATGACATCAGCGCAGATGTGTTGAGGAGTAAAAGCCTACTTATATCACTTATATATATGATGTAATATGTATATATATATATATAATATATAATATATATATATAAATTATATATATTATATAATACATATATATATATTAATCTGGATGTATCTGTCTATCTTAATGTAGAGATGTTCAATACTGTAGAAGTAGAAGCGTAGTAATACATATAAGACTACAACGAATCTCATTTGTCGTATACTCCGAGTTTCAACACATGGGTGTTAAACGACATCAGTACGTCTGATGATCGCTTAACGCGTGAAAACTCCGAGTAACGACCAATGGAAGAAGACTGGTAGTTTATATGTATGTAATATATATATGTATATATACAGATAGAGAGGAGAAGGATGTTAGATGTCAGAGAGAGGTCATCGTTCACAACTATGGATTGTGAGAGAATGTAGCTGATGGAGGACCGTGCCTATGTCCTAGGATCAATGGTGAACCTGATACCGGGTGGGTGCGCAGTTTGCTATGGAGATGTGGCGGCGCGCTGCTCGCGTTGCCGAGTGCGCCGTGCTTGTTTTCATGATGGCGCGCGTACATGACGTGTTTTATTTTCAAAAGGTTTTTAGTTTCAAAAATCCGTACCGGCCAGGATCAGACGTGGTTCTGATTGCAGGAAACGGATATTATAATTTTTAATCACTTGGCTGGCACCTGGCCGCTGACGAAAGAGTGCGGCACTAAACTGTTGTGATATTTTGTACTTCCGCTGTAAGGAGGGAGTATCTATTTGCTTTTAGTTTTATAAAACATTATCATTTGTGTTGCGATTGATTACAGTGACCACACAGAAAGTTTTGGTTTGACTATCGGAAACGTCTGATTGGGCAGCGGGATAGACCGGGAGCAGCGCGGAAAGACTGCATGCTTTGAATATATGGACGAGCAACTAAATAAGACAATACATGGCCGGGAGCGACGCCCAGGATAAAAAGGTCCCGAAAGATTTAAACGTTGATGAACTAGAAACGTCCCCGTAACGATGATTTGAGGACCGTCTGGTTTCATACGACAGGAGAATGATTAGCATGTGATGAAGTGTCAACGGTCAGTTTTAAAGGAGCAAGAGGAATTGAAGAATGACATCACGGAAAAGACAACAGTGCGTGAGGTCTCGAAACGCGTTTTATTGCTTGACATTAGTAATTTCCGGAGGCTGGTTGATAGTTTGGATCAATCCAAATGACTAATCATAAGCATTTGAGATTCGTGATCGTAAGGTCCTTCAGTAGATTAGAAACGGCGCTCTTGTAATAAACTGGCCGAAGATGTCAAATTTGGCCTGCCTGGACTACTTTTTTTTGACGAAAGAATGTTCTACAAAATTGTAAAGTCATTCAGTAATTTGGTACTATAGAGGAGAAGTTAGACAAATTTCGAAATTAATGTTCATCGGTAGCTGTTGAACATTCCGTGAGAAAACTGTGAGTTCATTTCACAAAGTTAATCGCCCGTCGAGTCGTCGAAAGCGTCGTTTAGAGGAACTCCGTATTCAGCAGAGGGATCTACGCAAACGCTACAAGAAAGCTACGGACGTCGAGAAAATCGGCATAAATGATCTCATCAAGATAGTGCACGAAGAAATTCTGACAATAAGACGGAGAGAGAAAGCTCGTAAGAGATGGAGAGAACGGAAATTGATAAGAAGTGAGTTCATGCGTAATCCTTACCGCACTGCTAAGAAAATTTTGGAGCCTGTTTGCAAGTTTCAGCCGAACTGTACCAAACAAGATTTAGACAATCACATTCGTCAAAACTACTCGAGTATTTCCGAGGAGTCGTTTCATGCGTGGCCTGGAAGTGTGGCCCCAGAACCTCCGTCGGTTCCCTTTAATGACTCACCTCCTTCTTTTCAGGAGCTTAAACGTGTCCTTGAAAAGACAAGGAATGCTTCTTCACCGGGTCGGAATGCATTGCCATACAAGATGTATAAGAAATGTCCTCGCCTTCTTCGAGTGCTATGGAGCCTGATGAAAGTGGTGTGGAAGACGAAAAACGTTCCCGTACTTTGGAGAGTGGCTGAAGGAGTTTACATTCCAAAATCTGCGTCCCCCGATGAGAAGATAATTTCTGACTTTCGCCCTATATCTCTACTCAGTGTCGAGGCTAAACTGTTCTTTGCAATATATGCAAAGCGCATCGAGAAGTTCATGAAGAGCAACAAGTATCTTGATACTTCAATACAGAAAGGCGGAGTAGAGGGTCATCCGGGAGTGTGGGAACATATATCGACACTGTGGGAAGTGATCAAGGACGCTAATACCCCTTTCACACCGGGTTAACATCGCGAGACTTTCTCCGTGACGTCTCCGTGAACTTTTGGTCTGAAAGGGCGTCGCGGGTAAGTCACGGAGAAGTCGCGGTGAAGATTTGACAAAAAACTTACCCTCGACAATTGGAGGGTAATTCTCCGTGACTTCACCGTGAAACTGTTGGTGTGAAATGCCGTCTCGCGAGATGTCACGGTGAATTCATTTCGCGTATGCGCGTATACACTGATTAGCCTTTTGGTGGTTAGCAGCTGCGCACAGTCCCGCAGTGGACGGAGAAGACGCGTGGAAATCCGTGTGGTTGATTGAAATGAAGTGTCTTATTTTCATTGTATGTAGGCCCTATAAAACTTTTCTAAAAAATGTCAGAGTAAACCGGGCAGAGTA